>CAJQZJ010017430.1:0-17093 GCA_907164525.1 Lophiomys imhausi | reverse complement strand
TCCCCCTTCCTGTCCCACCCTTCCACCCTCTTCCCCCCCCCACAGCTTCCCTTTTCAATCCAACAAATGGTTCTTTCTCTTATAACAGTAAATTCTATACAAAACAGCAGAATTAAATATGCCACATTTATGAGAGTTAAATGGCCCAGTATACCTTCCCAATGTCCAGTTCATACATATTTGGCCCCTGACTTTAACCTTCTACCTTCTAACCATCTCCATGAGTTTAAAGTTCTATAACTGACTTAGCTTTCATACTAACTTACATCACTATTATAAGCATCTTCTTAGATCTAGAACGCCCTCTTGATTCCTAAACAACTCAAAATTTAGCTATGAGACTCAAGCTGTCTATTCTTCAACCACCTCAGAGAGCTGAGAAGGATAAATATATCTGATTATATAGGAAGTGCAGGGTCTGCAGCTTCCAATACTAAGAAATGACAAACCAGTGACTACCTGGACAGTTCCCATTTTCTCTCCATACATTCCAGCATCAGTCTTCAGCCTTTTGATCCTGTTTCTCTGACAGACATTTATTGTAGAGCAGGGATTATGAAGGACTGTGTAGTTGGCTAAAGTGGTATTGACCATTGTTTATTGTGCAAAAATAAGATTGTATTGGTCTACATCGGTATTGATATTTGCATATTGATACAAAATTAAGATTATAGTTGGCCACAATGGTATTGACCCTTGTATATGGACACAATATTAAGATTGTATTGGGCCACATAGGCATTGATCTTTGTATATTGATACAAAATTAAGAGTATATTTAGCCATATTTGAATAGATCTTTGTATATTGATACAAAATTAAAGGTAACGCTTCCTAATGGTATCGTACCTAGAGATACTTAAAAATGAAATATGAAGCTCTGGCCTGTTGATACCAACCATCTTAAACTGTTTAGGATAGTAAAGAAAAACAAACTCCTAGTCATGCATGCATGTCACCTTGTTAGCTACTATGACAGTCTATCACAGATATTCTCTAAGCTACTCAGTAATCAAGTTGTTAAGAGACAAGCAACATTTGCTTATCTAAATACAAGAGATAAATAGGGCATCTTCAAAAACCCCAAGAGATCTGCAGAATATGGCATTCAAAGATGTGGTCTTAAATTAAGATTTTTTTTTTGATATCGTGACATATCAGCTCCTGACAGCACCCCCTATTCTACTCCAAGTAGAAGAAAAGCATCGAAGAATCTCCAGTGTGAGATGGTTGAATTAGTGGCAAGCCTATCTCTTGACATGTAAAAACTCCTTGCTTCAACTGCAGACAGACTGCTGTCCAAAAAGGACAAAACTTGGTAGCAGGGAAGTCGACAGCCTAGCTCCGCCCACTGTTCTTGATGTCACTGCCAGCAATCGGCACACACCTGGCAGGCACTGAGTCCCCTGGTAGGTTCCTGGATTCCTCAGCCACGCCCCTCAGCAGGGCTCTATCTCTGCATTCTCTCAGAGCTGCTGCCTCTGTCTCTGCGGTCTCTTCAATCTGTTTGCTGTGGCCTCAGAGCGCTACCACCTCATGCCTTGCTCACTGTCTTGGCAGCTGCAGGCCCATGGACTGACATAGCCACAGGCTGCTCTGCTCCTCAGCTAGCTGTGGCTCTCCTCAGCATTTAATTCTCTCTTACAACCTCAGGGCTGGTGAGGCCTATTGGGCTGGTTACCACATCTCTGCTTGAAGTTCTGCTGTTGCTGTCAGCCCCAGCAGTTGGCATAGGTTTGCTTCGCACCTCAGTCTCTGGAGTGTGCTCTCTTCCTTTGGGCTCTGCTGCCATGCCCTTAAGTAGGGAGCTACTCTCAGAGTAACTCTCATTTCCCTGGTGGGTCTCACAGGTCTCGGGCTTTGCAGCCACGCCCCTCAGCATGGTGCTGTCTGTTCATCTCTTGCAGGTCCCAGCAGTTGGCTTACATCAGCTAGAGTTAATGCCTCTCCTGTCTGCAGGCCTCGCTGAAGCCCCATAGGGCCAGTGGATGATGCTCTCTGTATGTCTCAGAACCTCAGCCTCTACAGCTTCAAAATGAAGCTTTACCTTTCTTCAGTCCCATCTGGGCTCCACCCACCTAGACCACAATCTTCAACTAGAGTCTTTCAAAGTGTGGCAGTGTCCAACAGCTGAGCAGTGCGGAGAAGCAATGCCAAGCCAAAAGCCCTTTTTCAGTTTCCTGGGTTTTCCTTCTTATGCAGAATGCCTACTCATTGGTTGCCCAGGGCCACATGCACTCTGCCAGTTATTTCCAACAAGTCATATCCCTCCTTTTAAGAGACTGTCCTTCAGAACCCCCCACATATTCACTAAGGAAATATAACTCCCATTACAGAAACTAGTCACAAACCAGTTTTCTTCTATTTTATATCAACTCACTGCTTATCTTTCTAGCACCTGGGTTGTAGGGCACTAAGCTTTACCCTAATTTATAGACTAAATGTATAGAACAGGTTCTGAATAAGAAATGTGGTGACTATCTCTCAAACCTGTTGAGAATCTGAAGCTAAGGGTCAGAAGTACATACAAGTAAGGAGCATCAGGAAGAAATAAAATTACCATAATTTATATATATATATAAACATAAAAAGACAGATGTTTATCCAGGCAGTGGTGGTACACACCCTTAATCCCAGCACTTGGGAGGCAATAGCAGACAGATATCTGTGAGTCTGAAGCTAGCCTGGTCTACAGAGTGAGTTCCAGGACATCCAGAACAATCTCTGTCTTGGGGAAAACAAATGTGGTTTATATGAGCAACACAAATTGAATTTTTTTTCTCTTCTTTTCTTTCAGTGAAGTCACTATGGGTGGGGGTGGTCCTGGAAAGACATGGAAGTAGATGTGATAAGGGTGCATTATGTGAAACTCATAAATAACCAATAAAAATATTATATTAAGAAAGAAAAGAAAAGCTGTTGGGAGTTTCCTTGGCTACAGAGGCTACAGAGATTGCATCTTATATATAGTCATGATTTTGTACTTTGCTAATTCTTAGAAACAGTTAAATTCCCAGAAACAGCTTCTGGCCCAAATATTCAGGATGAGTCAAAACCACTTGCAATACTTCACATAAAGGAAACTACCCAAAATACCAAATATGAGATAACCAAGGTATGCATGAACTTGATTGGATGCCCCTTACCCCACCTTATCTGTGGTTTTTGTCTTAAAAATTTGCTGTGTCCTCCCCTTCCTCCCCCAGGGATCCCAAACCTAGCCATTTTTCTGATATATCAGGTCTTGAATTAAGAAAATTTGCTGGCTCGAACTTGGTTTTCATAGTGGATTATTTCCAAAATCTCAGGCCCTAACAAAGGGTTTGTGTTGTTACTGTGGGGATCCGATTGTATAGTGTTTATACACAGTGCTGCAAGCAACACACAGTGGCACACGAACTGGGCTGAGCCTTAAGGAAAGTGTTTGCCTCCTTTTGCAAGTCCCAAGGTGGGAGGAGGTTAGTGAGGTCATGATTGCTACCAACCTTTGACTACAATCTTCAACTAGAGTCTTTCAAAGTGTGGCAGTGTCCAACAGCTGAGCAGTGCAGAGAAGCAATGCCAAGCCAAAAGCCCTTTTTCAGTTTCCTGGGTTTTCCTTCTTATGCAGAGTGCCTACTCATTGGTTGCCCAGGGCCACATGCACCTGGGCAACCAATGAGTAGGTTACCAAGAAAAAAAAATGTTTCCAGAGGAACCCAGCAAACTTTCTTTTATATCAAAACAAACAAACGAACAAATTGTACCACACAGTCACAAAGGAATCACTGACAAAATAAACCAGGTTATAATGAGTGACATATAAACTAAGAAGATTTGCCTATGAGGTGGGAGTAGGTTATCTCCCTAGGACCACAGTTATCCAGAAACAACAACAAAACAATGTATTTATTTTAAATTGTAGGGAAGGGATGGGTTATTTTGTATATTGTAGGTACTGTTTATGTTTTAGGCTCACAAAAATCTACTGACACATATTTGGGAAGAAGGAAGCAAAATTGCTACCTTTCATAGTTCATAGCTGAGTTATTTAGAATACAGACTTAAACCACTTTACAGACAAATACCATTTAAAGTGGTAAAAAAAAAAGTGGTTTCTTTGTGGCACTCTCAATAATTTCCTATGTGATGTGTTTTCTCAGTACAGTCTCCCACAACAATTTCTCTACCCAATAGCTCTGATTCTGAGCTTTTCTTTCTCAACAGGTCTTAGAGACATTCATTACATTTCTCGTTATTTAAAACAGGGTGAAAATTATTCAAAGCTGTTCATATCATATTGGACACATTGTAGGCACACAATTTATTCATCTAATCAACATTTACTTGATTACTAGTAGATTTTCTTACTAAATAAGAAAATTTCATGACCTATGAAATTAGCCAGATTTGGTACAAACCTTAGCTCTACCGTTTACTGTCTAAACTTTGGCAAGTCTTCTCATCTTTAATACACAAATGATATAGCATTTCCTGATTCATAAAGTTTATTTGCAAAAATCAGGTACATTTATATGCTCAAAATACTTTCAAAAATACTTGAAAATTGCATCTTAATAAGTGCATATACCTTTGTTTATTAATATACTATTTCACATGGGAAGACTGAAGCATTTTCCAATCATTGTATTTACCACAGTTGGAGCCGCGGATCAATTTTCAAGCTTTGCTTCACTGTGTGACAAAACAATGGCAGTGTGAACAGTTTGATAAAAGAGGGCTTTGTGCTACAAGCTTAGATTTTCTCTCAAGTGCCTGCAGCTCAGAAACAGTGAGAGTTCAGAGCTGAGCTTCAACAAAGCAAGGGAAAATGGGAATTCCAAATCATTTATCTGTAGTTTCTATAGAAAGCTTTCTGAGAGCCAATTGGCTTGAACCAGCTAACCTGTGCTTCTTCGAAAGCTGCCAAAGCATCCAATTTTATCTTTCACTTATAAAAAAGTGAAAGAGTAACTTCGATTAATATTGTATCTTAGAGCATATAAAATTGATCAATGGAAGATGTCAATTCCAAAAGAAATAGTGAAAAACAACAACAAAAATAAAAATCATAGCCATCACCAACAGTGAGGTACACATAAATTTAGAAATCTTCCAATCTATACTGTTTTTATTTCCCTCTTGGTTTTCATGTTCATCTTTCCTATCAAATACAAAGAAAGAAAGAAGGGAGGAAGAGAGAGGTAGAGGGAGAGAGGAAGGAAGGGGGAGAGGCAAAGTTTGAACTTCCTCATTTTTATGACACCATACAACATGCTTGTAGTCTATTCAATATGTTTGAAAAGTTATCCCTTCTTGACCATAACACTATACTTCTAGCTGAAATCTTGGGAGAGCTATTAAAAGCATAAATGTTCTCCAATGTGGAGTGGCAATTTAAAAACAACTCCAGTTTATGTAGCTGCAATAATAAAATATTTTCTTAAAATAGAAATGAATGCAAAATTAGCAATGTTAATTTTATGAATTCATTATCAAATGATTTTAGAACAGCTCTAATGTCCCTTGTTTTCAGAGACTTGTATCCTTACTGTAGGGGAATTTTCAGGTTTTTAAAAGATTTCTGGATTTTTTTTGTCATTATTGTAATAACTAAATATTTCATTTTTGATTTGGATATGTGGTTTATTTTTATTATTTCAGTCCCAGTTATATTTATATGAGAGAAAAACTAATGTAGCAATGAATAGAATTTTTATTTTAACTAATTCCTATAAAATTTATGCTGATTGAAATTACTAAATATAATTGAGCGAATGAGAAACTATACTTGTTCACATTTCTATAAAGTTTATCACCTTATAATTTGTATAAATAATGCTCATTTTTCAACTCATGGTTTGGCTGTAAGAAACCATTAATTAGGGCTGGAGAGATGGCTCAGAGGTTAAGAGCACTGGCTGTTCTTCCATAGGTCCTGAGTTCAATTCCCAGCAACCACATGGTGGCTCACAACCATCTACATTGAGATCTTGTGCTCGGGCATTTATGTAGAGCAAATACTGTATACATAATAAATAAATAAATGTTTAAAAAAAACATTAATTATAAAATTCACTGTTGTTTTATATTCCCTTGCCAGAAATGATTGCAAAATAAATTATGCCAATATAAACTTATAGTATTGAATTGTATATTTATCAAAAGATCTCAGATTTCTTTAGACATGTTTAACTTTGTGGCAATCTTGTTAGCACAGTAAAAGGGAAAGAACACAGCATCTCCTGGGTGCTGAAAAATCAAGCTACACCCCTATACCCTAGACTCCACCCCTACTTCCCTGTACCCCAGGCTCCGCCCATGTGAAGCCCGCAAGGCAAGCTGGGAAGTCTGCCTCTGAGTTCATGGAGGCCTGAGTGGAGCCGAATAAGATGGCGGTGCGGATGATAAAGGCGGTCCAGGCTGTTTATCTTGAGTCTGACGCTTTCCTGGTTTGCCTCAACCACGCTCTGAGCACAGAGAAGGAGGAGGTAATGGGTCTATGTATAGGGCAGTTGAATGAGGATGCGAGGAGCGATTCCAAATGTACTTACACTGGAACGGAAATGGGCGCCGTTGCGGAAAAGATGGATGCCATCAGAGTTGTTCACATCCGTTCTGTCATTATCTTGCGACGTTCTGACAAGACAAAGGATCGAGTAGAAATTTCTCCCGTGCAACTGTCTGCGGCCTCGATAGAGGCAGAAAAGTTAGCTGAGCAAACAGATCATCCCATGAGAGTTGTTGGGTGGTACCACTCGCACCCTCATATTACCGTTTGGCCTTCTCATGTTGATGTTCGTACACAAGCCATGTACCAGGTGATGGATCCAGGCTTTGTGGGACTGATTTTTGCTTGTTTCATTGAAGACAAAACCACGAAGATTGGTCATGTACTCTACACTTGCTTCCAATCTGTACAAGCACCAAACGGCTCAGAGTATGAGAGAATTGAAATCCCAATTCATATCGTACCTCATACCACCATTGGGAAAGTATGCCTCGAGTCAGCAGTAGAGCTGCCGAGGATCCTATGTCAGGAAGAACAAGATACGTATAGGAGGATTCACAGCCTTACACATCTGGACTCAATAACCAAGATCCATAACGGCTCTGTATTTACCAAGCATCTGTGCAGTCAGATGTCCGCAGTCTGTGGGCCTCTACTACAGTGGCTGGAAGACAGACTAGAGCAAAACCAGCAGCATTTGCAGGAATTGGAACAAGAAAAGGAAGAGCTTATGGAGGAGCTGTCTTCCCTAGAATAAAGTAGGACAAAATGGACAGATGAAAATACCTGGCATGTAATTTATAAACTAATTTCAAAGAAGATAAGGTGGGAAGATACACATTACATAACTTCAAGACTTGTTATAAAGATGCTGTAATGAAGACACTGTAGTATTCACGAAAAAAAGACCTATAAATCAGTAGAACGGTAAAGAAAATGCAAAAATAAACCCACAGTAATGTGCCTGACTAATTTGGACAAAGTACAAAAGTGATTTAAGGAAGAAAGGGCAGTCATTTTGGCAAATTGAACCTCTTCAGGACAACAAAATAAATTCTAACAGTACCTCCAAAATAGTTCATGGATTTAATATAAGATAGAAAACCCTTTAGAAAAAAAAAACATACTGGAAAAATCTTCAGAAGAAAAATTGTTTTTTTTTAACTTTAGCCTAAAAACATGGTCCAGAAGAAAACAAAATAGATATGTTGAACTTCACCAAAATTAGAACTATTTTTTTTAAAAAGAAAGGAAGAAAATAAGACAACAAATTACTTGCAACCCTTGTAGCATCTAATAAATATGGAAAAGTATAATATCATAAGTAAATGAGAAGATAAACACAGAAAATTCACTAAAAGGATATATATAGATGGCAGGTGATGTTATGAAAATATGTTTAACTTCATAAGTCATTAAGGATTACAAATTAAAACTAGAATGTTATGTGGCATATACTTAATAGGATTGCTAAAGAGATAATAATGAAAATACCAAATACTATTAAAGATACAAGCTATATTTCTCATACAAAAATGGCAGTAAAATACCAACTGTAGAAGAATCTTGAAATACTTTATAAAGCTAAATATTCACTTAACATATGACCCAACAGTTGTACTGTCTTGACACAAAAACTTTACAAAATTTTTGATAGCAGCTTTATTCTAGATAGCCTCAGAACAAATGACCCAAATAGTTCTTCAATGAGTAAATGATTAAACAAACCATTCCAAGCATGGAATACTACTCTGTAGTAAAAAGGAACAGACTACTATTTTATACAACTTAGATGACCCTTGGGATATAGCATAGTAAGTGAAAAAAAAAAGATAATATCAAAAGGTTACTTGCTGTACTGTTGCATTCCTAAAGCATTATTGAGATTTCAGAACTATGGAGAGACATAACTTGTAAATGATTTCTAGGTTTGGGACTGCATAGTGTTTAGGATATGTATTATACATTATAGCATAAGAATTCATTTAGACTGATAAAATATTTTATATCTTGCTTTAGTGTTAAGTACATACAACTATTCCTGTGCTAATATTTTATAGATTTATATACACAAACTAATTCATGTAAAATCTAGTGGCAGTGAATATTGTACCATTGTCATAATGTTGGTTTTGAAGTTAAACAGTTGTAGGAGATCTTACAACTAAATGTATCTGTTAAGTACTCAGTCACTCAGCAATTTTTAAGCTATGTATTAGTAGCCCCACATCACTCAATAGTGTCAGATAGCAGTCTTGCACATACAACAGGGACTAAAGTATGAACTTAACAAAATTTGCCAGTTTTTGTATACATTGTTCTGGAAACTAACAAGCCTACAGAACCCACACATTCAGTTTTATTTCTTGGTATGCTTTCTGGATTTCGTGATATAGATATGCAGATAACAAAAAAAAAATGTAGTCTTAGCCTTTGAGGATACTTTATACAGGAACTCAAAGGTATCCAGAAAAAGCAAGCCATGGTAATGTGGGGAGCATAGCAATAACTGTAGCACAGTGGTTCTCAATGTTGAGAACTTACCTTATGTTGTGACCTCATGTTTGGGTGACTTCCAACCATAAAGTTAATTTCATTGCTACTTTATAACTGTAATTGTGCTAATGTTATGAATCATAATATAAATATCTGTGGGTTTTGATGGTCTTAGATGATCCCTATGAAAGGGTCATCCAACTCCCCCAAAGTGCTGTAGCAGCACTAAGTGAGACATCTGTGTTTGGAATACTGGCTCAACAAAGCTTACATGTGTTCTTTCTTTGTCTGCATGTTCTGGGCACTTCAGATTTCATAATTTACATACTTAGATAAGATTTGTTGTTATTGGCCTGATTATACTTTTCATTTATTATTATTATTGTTATTGTTATTATTATTTTAGATTCATGTTGTATTGTAATGAGAGAGAGAAAGAATGGGTGTAGATTTGGGTGGATGGAAAAGTGAGAAAGATCTAAGAGGAGCTGGAAAGAAATTGTAATCAGAATATATTGTATGAAAAAAAAGTCTATTTTCAACTAAAAATAGTTTGGAAAGATGACTCTGTGTTTTAAAGGTGCTTACCTCCAAACCTGAAATCCTGCAGCCTGTAAGTAAAGCTAGAAATGACACATTTGACACAGGATCTTAATTTTTCTTTGTGTGTTGTATGGAAACTCATATCAATATTTTTCAACACTTGCCCTACCTTTTAATCTAACCCTTTTATTGCATCTGTCACACAAAAAAAAAAAAACAGTCCCTACCCACCATAACAGAGCCCTGTAATCTCTTGCTTCCCTCCTACAACTCCCAAGAAAATTTATTCATCTGAATTGCAGAGAAGATGCACCAAGAGGCTGACACTGAAACACCTGCAAACTTGTGGGAGAGTTTGATATGCTGCAAGGCTTCACTTACTGCCAAAGGATCCTCAGGCAAGGAAAGAATTTAAATGAAAATGATGACAGTAGTTCATTATTTTTCCAAGTACTTTAACAGGGAGTGCTATGATATCCTCTGGGAACCTTGCCTGAGTTTGACATGGTTCAGTAAAGAATGCTTTCTATATGATGTTCTAAAGGAAAAACTGAAACTCATTACAACAGGTTACAAATGAGGCAAGTGATGGTTTTGTGTATCAACATCCACTAGTGATAGGATTAGAATGGTCTTTAGGGAAGCCAGATTGACAGGCCAGCTTATCTTGGCCAGATCCAGTTCAATGGAGAAATTCTTTGGCTATATCTGTCAGCATCTGGCACTCTTTGAACATAGTGTAAAGTATGGGGCTCCTTCCTGAAACAGAGGGAGAGGTTAAACTAGGGCCAAGAAAGATGCATATGGCATCTGTAGTGGCTTTGTACCTGCTCTATGATAGATGGAGAATACTACTGATGGAGTAAAATCCCTACATTCTGTTCTCTCCCTGTAATACAGAACACCCTGTCTCCTCATTTCCCCTCTGCTATTTTTAATGATTACTCCAAAAATAACTTACAGCTTTTAGATCTTATGTTTTCAAATACTTTCTTTGGCAATATTTTTGATAATTCTTTGCTCTTTTGTTTGGACTTGAATTTTGTATGCTCTTATTACAAAAAAAACAATATTTAAATAGAGGCAGAAATAGTGATTTCTGTAGAAATCATTGTGCAGTATAATAAAAAAAATCTCACTATATAATCTGAGACATATATACAAAGTTTTAGATCTAGAGATAGACGTAATTAAAGATAGACATGATTAAAATAATTTAAAGGAATAAATATAAGGGGAATAGATGGATGTTGTCATAACAATGATCCTGATTTTCCTCAGGTTATTCTAGAAAATATTAACCTTTATGACACTTTGTATTTCAACCAATGGCCATTTTGTGTATTTTTTGCTGAAATTTTTGTTTCAATATATGTCCTTGACATTTAGTTTATGTTTAAAAGTGTTTTCAAGCTTCTGAAGAAAAGGGACCAAACACCAAAGAAGACAAGACAAGTAGCCCAGATGATCCAGCCTCACAGACTGCCTCAGTAGCTGTTTCCTCAAAAGTCTACATCCATAACAATTTCAAAATAGCTAGTTACGATGGTCCAGCCTCACAAATTGTTCCAGCCAGGATTTCAGTAAAGCCCTGAACTTTCTCACCCAATGTTCAGCTCTGACTACAAACTTCTCAGGACATTTGAGTAGCTGAGCACAAAAAGACTGGACAACAAATATTACTATTTTCTTGCTTAACCACTTTTCCATTTTATTTGGGCCCCCAAACAAGTTTCCTACATCCTGTATCAGGAAAAAGCAATTTTAAGAGAATGACAACCCATTCCCAGAAGGTAAGGTGGGTGATATTTTTGGTCATTTGGAGGGTTATAGATGTTTGTTGTTATTTAGGGGGATTGACTACAAGTTGTTGAACAGTCTTTTAAACAAAATTTAGGAGGTTAGACCCAGGGATTTCTCTCTTTTTCTTTTCTCTATCCATCTTTCTCTCCTATGTAGGTGGAAATTACTTGAAAAGAAAAAAAAGGAATATAGACATGATATAGGAATTATAAAGAAAATTGATATTGAATCTACTCATATCTTTGTATATTGAAATAAAATTAAGGTTATATTTGGTGATATTGGTATACATATTTCTATAATGAGACAAAATTAAGGTTAACTCTTTTTAAGGTATTGTACCTATGTAATTCTTAAAAATGCAATGTGAAGTTCTAGGCCTTTTGACAGGAACTATCACAAACTGTTTAGGATAATTAAGAAATGCAAACTAGTAGTCATTCAAACTTGTCATTTTGTTAGGTATTAGTTTAGTGTATCATAGACGTTTTCTAAGCTAATCAGAAATCAAGTTGCTAAGAGACAAGCAACATTTGCTTTTTCAAATATATAGAGTTAGATAGGTCTTCAAAAACCTCAAGAGATCTATAGAATATGGCATTCAAAGATGTTTTCTTAACTTAAGAGTTTTTGATATTGAGACATATCAGCTCCTGGAAGCACACACCCCCCTCCCCAATTCTACTCCATCTACTCCAAGTAGATGATGAGCATCGAAGAATCTCCATTTGGAGATGGTTACATTAGTGGCAAGCTAGCCACGGGGCTAGAAAAAGCCCTTGCTTCAACTGTAGACAGACTGCTATCTGAAAAGGACGAAACTTGGAAGCAGGTAAGTCAACAGCCTAGCTCTGCCAGGACAGGGTAGGCAAGTCCTTCATAATTCCTGATTTACAATTAATGTCTGTCAGAGACACTGGGTCAAGAGGCTGAAGATAGATGCTTCAATGTTATAGAGAGAAAGTGGGACTGTCCAGGCAGCCAGTTGTCTATCATTTCTTAGTTTTGGAAGGTTCTTGCTCTGTACTTCAGATATATTTATTCAGATATATTTATCCTTCTCAGGTCTCTGATGTGGTTGAAGACTAGATGGTTATAGTCTCACAGTTAAGTTTTAAGTTGTTTAGGAATTAAAAGGATGTTCTGGGTCTAAGAAGATTTTTTTTAAGTTGGTAATGCAAGTTAGGATGAAAACTGAGTTCGATATAGAACTTTAAACTCATCAATAAAGATAGATAGTAGAATATTATTGTTAGTTGCCAAATACATATGGACTGAACATTGGGAATGTATGTGATTCCTTATAATTTTCATAATTGTTGCCTAATTGTTCTTATTTTTGTATTGTATTTATTGTTATAAGAAAAAGAGACTTTTATTGGACTAAAAGAGGGAGAATTGTGAGGTAAAAAAGATACACCTTAAATTTAAAAAAAAATAGGAGGGAGGGGGGAAGAAAGTAGGACGGTAGGACCAGGAGAAGCAAAGAGAGGAGGGGGAGGGGGCTATGACTGAGATGTAACTTGAAGAAATAAATAAATGGTGAAATAAAGTGTTTTAAATCTGGCATTAGGATGCTAAACTCAAAATGTAGGATCAGTTCTCCTGAGAACTAACAATTTTAGAGAGATTGTCTTTGTAATTTAAAATAACTTGAATTTTTACCATATTAAGAACATAAACACATAGAAGGTGAAAATTCTATGAGAAATTTAACACTTTTCACTCTATCTTTCTAACCTCTTTTCTATTAAAATCCTTTATTTATAAACAATGCACAATCTGTAATGTCTCATAACATATTTAGCAACTAATAAATACTTCCTGTGTTTTTAAGTTTGCAGATATTTAAGTCAAGGTTAATGCTATTATTTTATAAATTACCACAATTAATTGATTCCGTTAGGTAATTTCAGATATTATAGTCCATATTTAGATATATTTGTATTAAATTATACATCAGTGATTAGTTATTTATCAGTGATTCCTATTCTAAGGATGAACCTTTCCACAGATTTTTATATGTTCTATTAGTTTAAGTCTATAGGGCATGTTTTGGTTCTACTCTTCTGACCCAGTTCCTTGTATGCTCACCTTTGTTATTGATAGTTTGCCAAAATATTATGTGAATATGCCCTTGTTATCTTAATTTTCAGTTTTTTTTATTATGGAGAACGAATAGATCAGGCTATCTTAACTTTGTTTTAGAAAAGATTTTGAATGATTTTTTTATTTCAATATACTAGAATTCTGTTCTCATAAGCTAAGTGACTATGCATATAAGAATTAAGCAATCTGTTTCCTGTTAGTGAGAAAACATGTGTTTCCCATTCACTGGCAAATAGATTCAAAAGAAAATCATAGCCAGGCGGTGGTGGCACACGCCTTTAATCCCAGCACTTGGGAGGCAGAGGCAGGCAGATCTCTGTGAGTTCGAGGCCAGCCTGGTCTACAAAGCGAGTCCAGGACAGCCAGGGCTGTTATACAGAGAAACCCTGTCTCAAAAAAAAATCATAAATATACCACTACTGAGTATTTAAATGGTACTGTAATGCTTGACTAGCTGAAGGGGTCTAGATCAGTAGAAGTCTATGTAGGACATATGGCTTAGGTAGGAGAACCACATATGCATTTCTTCAATTTTTTTCTTTATTTTTTATTGAAAATAATTTTTCATGCAATATTCCCTCATCTCTTCCCAGATCATACTAACCTCCTCACCCATCCAACTCCATGCTTTTTTAGAAAAATAAACAGGCAAATAAAAAAGACAAAATGACAAACTAACAAATAAAGAGAAACAAAAAAAGAGCACACACACACACACACACACAGGGACACACACAAAATCCAATTAGCAGTGATTGTGAAGAGACCAGCATATTTAAGGTGAAATCATCTGGGGATTGTTCCCTCATGTCAATGCGCAGAAGTTCCAGAGGAGACTTAGGTTGTACCTCATTGTGGCCAAAACTTGGTCATATTTGAGTGTCCAAGGTAACACTAGAATTGAAGGCATGAAGTGGTCATGGAGAGCAACTGAAGGTTGATACTGTGAGAAAGCAGAAGAAACCACTAGTGATGGGTCAGCATTATTAGCAGCTGAAGGCCCAGGACTGAAGTGTCCATTGAGAAGCTGGGGCTTGGCACCATGAAGAGTGCCCAAGAGAGGCTGTTGGCAAAAGTGCACAGAGTTTTTGCAGATGCCAGTGGAGCTGGCTTCAGCCTATGAGACTCATTTTGTGAGCTGTGGCAAGCTCTTTGGAGTCAAAGGGATTGTGAGTGAATTGCAGACATTGGACCCTGAGTTATTTGCACTGTTAGAGTTCATTTTTGTTTGTCCAGTTTGTGTTCCTCCCACTTGGAATAAGAACATATTTAACTTATTTTGATTTTACAGGAACCTTTAGTTTAGAAACTTGGGAGTTTTGAAGAGACTTTGGTTTCTTAAATACCCTTTGGATTTTAAGGAGACTGAACTTTTAAAATATTCAAATTTTAAAACCTGCCAGTTTTAAGTTTTGAATATGTCTTATATTGTGATAACTATTAATGTAATATTTGGTGGATAAGCAAAAAAGTAAAAGTTGTCAATTGGTGTGTCAAGTTGACAAAGGGCCAGTTGTCCTGGCTAGTTTTTATGTCAACTTGCCACAAGCTAGAGTCATCTGAAAGGAGAAAACCTCCATTGAGAAAATGCCTACATAAGACCAGCTGTTGGCAAGCTATAGGGTATTTTCTGTTAGTAATTGATGTGGGAAGACTTAGGCCTTGTGGATGAGGGTGCCTCTGGGCTGATGATCTTAGGTAGTACTCTTCGAGACCAGGCTAAGCAAGCAATGAAGAACAAGCCAGTGAACAGCACCCCCTCCATGGCCTCTGCATCACTTCCTGCCTCCAGATTTCTGCCCTAACTTCCTTCAATGATGAAGGGTAATAGGGAAGCGTAAGCAAAATTAACCCTTTCCTCCCCAGGTTGCTTCTCATCATGGTTGCATCACAGTAGTCACCCTGAGTAAGACAGCAAGGTTTATTTCTTTCCACTTTATAAGGGTTGAATTGAAAGGTCATTCAACTTTTCAAAATTCATTTAGCTGGAGAATAAGACTAAAATTACTGTCTTCACAATTCAAAGCCAAAATGTTTTCATTTACATCCTTAGAATCAATTGGATTATTTAGTTCAAAGGTAAATAAACATTTAAAATTATTTAATGAGTGAATTTGATAAAATAATTCAATAGGATAATGAAACTAGATAAATTTAAATAATTAAGCAGACAAGCCCTGTTTCATTATCAGGGACTTGATATATGGAGTGAATTATACCACATTTACAGTGACCTAAAAATACCACCTAGCAGAACAAGTAAATTATTGATCAGAGTGTCACTTACAGTAAAGGTCAAGAAATGACTAGGAATAAAACTTATGCTTGATAAGAGATTAAAGAAATGTTTGCTGTATGATGTTTATGGTGCCCTAGACTTCCAGTATCATGCTATTGTGTTCAGTTATTTTAAAAGTCACTAACATTTTGAATATATGCAATCATTTAGCAACATTTCCAATACTAATATCTATTATTTGTGTTTCTCTTTTAAGATAATGAAGGATGCTTAAGAGTTTAGAGAGAGCATGGATGTTATCAACAATCCTTTCCTACACACTTTGGGAAGCTATCATTAAAAATTAAACTCCCACAGCAAAATTGGGCTTCTATAATAGCTAATAAGTTTGACAGCTTACATAGTATTGTTGGGAGAGAATGCTAGTCAGTAACTACATTTGATCTTAGCCTTCCCTGAAGGAGCTCTCCACTCACTGTGGTTCCATAAATATTTCATGAGCCAACATAAAGTAATATGCTAATGACAGGCTGCTTATCCAGCTAACAGGTGCATGCTGTGTGTTTTCATCTCTAGTACACCTGTAAGATGGGGTCAAGCATGACATTCTGAACTGGCTTTCTCTTTGCTTCCCCCACCACAGATTCACCTGAAACAAAAATGGTGAGTGAAAGTCATCATGCCGCCCTGGCCGCCCCACCAGTCACCACTGTGGCGACTGTGGCCCCACATAATGCCACTGAGCCAGCCAGTCCTGGAGAAGGAAAGGAAGATGCCTTTTCCAAGCTGAAAGAGAAGTTTATGAACGAACTTCATAAAATTCCATGTGAGTATACTATTTTCCCTTGAATAAAAAGAAAAGAGTGAACAGTAACTAGAATCATTGGGAAATCAGAATTCAATGTGTGCTTCTTGGTAGGGTTGGGTATTGGAAATGAAGTATGACTTTTCTTTCTTTAACTGTGTTTTATAAATAATAGCAGGGGTTATAAAGAAATTTTTTGTGTGTTGGGTTTAATGCGGGTTGGTCCTTCATTTCCTGTTTCTCTGATAACAGTAATGCCTATGGGTTGTGTTGCATGTAGTTCAGATTTGTAGTGATGGAACTGTTACAGAGTAAAAACTATATTAGCTGATAGTTTGCCACTGTTACAAGTTTGATTTTCTTTCTTTTGTTGATATTTTAAGACCTGTTTTTCTTTCATTAATTTGTCAATATTTCAAAAAGCTTTCACCCACTTTTAATTTTGTATTTGTCAGTGAGAAACACAAATCCTACAGCTAAGCTTCTTTGAGTAAATGTACCACTAAGTCTAATCAATGGTATTTAGTTTTCCAAATTTTATTTGTATATTTACTGATATATTCACTGTGGATAATGCAGTATTTTGAGCTATAAATACTGTATATTGA
>CAJQZJ010017425.1:0-10446 GCA_907164525.1 Lophiomys imhausi | reverse complement strand
ACTGATCCTGCTTCCACTTCCTGAATCCTCATTACAAGCACATATCATCATACTTGACTATGGTTTTGTTTTAATGTTGTTTGAGATAATGCATCATCTCCGTAAATAGCCTAAGATGGCCACAGACTCTTTCTTAGTTCTTATCCTCAGCTCCCAAATACTGACTAGAGGTCTATCTCACAACACCTGGCTAAGCACAGTATTTGGTGTCTTTTTAAAACAGATATCTGTGGACAAATGTACAAAATTCTTTATAAGTTAGATGAGAGTTTTTGACTAAATACAGAATTCAGTAGATTTTTTTCTATAGTCACTGAGATAATTGTGTGTCCCTTTATCTGTGGCACGGACAGCTACATTGTGTTGTCTCAGTTGTTCAGTTCACCACTGATTCCAGAGGTAAACCATTATAATTCGTTACAATCAGTATTTGATTGATTTTTGCTGACTTATTGCTTAGGTTTGGTTTTCATCTAGCTTTGTAAACAAAATTGCATCTAACTTTGCATTCTTGTCATATCTGGCAAGTTATATAAAATATAATAATGGGCAAGGGAATTATTATATATGTATATATAGGATTAAGTGCCTAAAAAATGCTGACCATTGATAAATAACAATAACCCAAAAAAAGCAAACTGATCATCGATTAAAAAAATAATAAGCCAGATATGGTGGTCCACTCCTTTAATCTCAGCACTTGGGAGACAGAGGTAGGTAGATTTCCATGAGTTTGAGGCTAGCCTGTTCCATGAGTTTGAGGCTAGCCTGTTCTAAAATGGAGTCCAGAACAGCCAGGGCTACATACAAACTCTGTCTTGAAAAAACCAAAAATACTAATAGTAATAAAAATCTACTGACCACTATAGTTTTGATGGCTTCAAGAAGAGACTGTAGCTTTGGTTTTCACAATAAATGCTGCCACAACCTTCAGTCTTCACCATATAATTTTAAGAATGGTAATAAAGGCCTAGTGTGGTGGCGCACACCTTTAATCCCAGCACTTGAGAGGCAGAGGCAGTCAGATCTCTGTGAGTTCAAGCCTAGTCTATAGAGTCCAGGACAGCCAGAGATACACAGAGAAACAAAAAAGTAATAAAGAATAAGGAATGTACTTGAAAAGGAGCTGAAGTACGATGAGAAGCAATCAACTAGTACCAGTTTTTATCTAGGAAGTGGAAGAAATCCAGTTAACCATTTTTCACTGATTTGTTCTGGCTTCCCCCAGTCCCTCCTTTTGTAGAGCTAGGGATTGAACTCAGGGCTTTTTATGTCAGGCAGGCATTCTAGCACCAAGCTTGGCAACCCCAGGTTTTTTGTTTTGTTTTGTTTTGTTATTGTTGGTTGTTTCCTTTTGTTTTTTGACACAGGGTCTTACCAAGTTGCCCAGCCAGGCCTTGAACTTGCAATCAAGTCCAGGCTCACTTTAAGCTTACCTCAGCATCCCAAGTAACTAGGTTTACAGGCTTATACTACCTCTTCATCTCACCCCCAGAACTCCTCTTTGTGCACAAATTCAAATTCCAAATGAGTGAGCTGCTATAATTTTGCTGGAGAGGAGAGGTGCTACAAGCTTTCATAGTCAACTGTGAAAAAAGTTATGAAATAGATGTGAGGGTGACAATGAATATCAGGTGCAGACAGAGCTGAACATCTCATACTGCAGCCAGGAGCCCCTAGTGGCTTTTGGGCACTGTCAAGTGTACCGTAACTAAAATATACCGGAACTTCCATAAAAGCACTGTAACATAATCTCACTAACTGTTCTCTTACAATGATTATATTTTGGATATGTTAATTTAAATAAAACTTATTCATTTCAAAAAAAAGAAGGAAATTAAGATTCTGTATTGGTTAGCCAATAAAATGTGGAAATGAATTCTTTAAGAAAATAAAAAAAAATTGCAAATATCTCCAGTGACAGGGAACCAAATCCAGTCAGAAGAAGAACAAAAATGGAGCGATACTGCTAGAGCAGTTAAGGGAAAAGTAGGTATGAAACCTACCAAGATACAGGGTGACCTCAAGGATCCAGAGGTAGTCAGACCCTCAATAAAAGGAGCTCATAAAAAGGAAGTGCCGGCTATTTTAATGAAAACTGTGCAAGACACTGATAAGGATAGGCTGATGGGAAAAAGGCATGCTTTAAATGTACTGAAGTGGGAAAGGAGCCTGATCAACTCTGAAACTCCCACTTCGTACTCTTTTCCGGTGGTAACTACTACTAAAAAGACTCCGTCCAAATCAGGCATAAGTAGATTAGCTCCTACTTTTTCAAATACGCCCCAAACCCCGGAATTGGAAGTGACGGAGACTAGACCATTCAGCCCACAAGAGCTAAGTGAGTTAAGACGGGAATATGCACAAGGTGGCGCCAAAGATGCACAGTATATGGTTAGATTGTGGAAAAAAGGGGCAGACACAATCATGCTTTCGAGCCAAGAAATGGCAAAAATTAAAGGAATTATTGAAAACCCGTCTATATATGATGCGTTAGAACACGTTCTTGAGACAGCAAAGGGAGATACTCATCCCTTATTAGACTGGATAACTGCAGCCTGGAGATATGCTTTTCCATCATTAGATCTAACTCAATTTGAAACTGCAGGAAGATGGCTAATTTACGGAGATGCAATTATAAATGAACCATAAAATTCCTAATATACTAAGATTTAATTCATTTACAATCAGGCTACTACACCCCAAGCCTCTCCAATGACACCGGCATTTAGAAAAATTATTATAAAAGGAGCCCCTACCAATTTGAGAATACAAATTACAAGTGGATTACAGGGATGTCAGACGATAGCAGATGGCATTTCCTATTTTAAACAGTATAGAGAATTGGAACAGGATAGAGTAGTGTCATTTCAAGCAAAAATTAAGAAATCTAGGAAGGATAGAAATAGACCATATGTTAATATTAAAGTAAGACCTTTTGGAAATACTAGAACAATGACTATAAGACCTCCACCAAGGAACCCAGGATTTATGAACAGGTTCTGGGGAAGGAAGAACGAACTTTTTCATAGACAACCACCACAAAATAATGAACAAGATTACAGGCAGAACAGAAATTTTTTAGGCAGAGGCAACAATCCATCAGGCAAGTTCCGACCTTACCCACAGAATCGCTCCCGTGTTATCGAGCAATATCGCAATGGAAGACCTACGCGATAAACTTAAGTGACCTAGACAAAAGGTCTAGTATCTAGCTGATGTTGACCTTTTGTAAATATTCCCAGAGTCACCGAAAAGGGAATAATACCAACTAAATGGCTTATTGATACAGGAAGCCAAATCTCTATTATAACAGATCTAGGAAATCAGCAAAAAGGACATAAATATGTAGTTGTACAAGGAGTAAATTCAGAAAGAAGGGTACAAGGTGCTTGAAAACTAGCACCTTGTAATGTGTTAGGAACTGAAGAGATTAAAGCTTTAATGCCACAATACTTGAATTATGAGAAAATAAAAAAGATAATGGTTAACTTAGCAGAAGTAAAAATAGAACCAGTACAGCTTCCTAAAACTAAACCAAGTTTTACTCCTCAATATCCAATAAAAGGAGGAATTGAAGAAATAAATCAAAGTATTAAAGATCTATTAAAAGAAAATATAATAATACAAGCCCAAAGTTTTAACTATAACTCCCCAGTATGGCCAGTACAGAAACCAAATGGCAAATGGAGATTTACTGTAGATTATAGGAGAATTAATGAAATTAGTGATAAACTCCCTGGTCAGTTACCAGACATTGATAATATTTTTACACAAATAAAAAGGGCATCACCAAAATGGCTGGCAACCATAGACTTATCCGATATGTTCTTTGGCATACCATTGCATCCAAATTCTCAGGAACTGACCACTTTCACGTGGCAAGGTAAGCAGTATAGATTTCTTAGATTACCACAAGGATATTTGAATAGTCCTATCATCGCACATACGGCATTAACCGAAACTCTCAAGGATTTTGGTTCCAAGGGGGTGGAGTGTTTGTCATATGTGGATGACTTAATAGTTTTTGGACAGGAAGAGAAGGAAGTAGCAGACACTGTGAAGAAATTAATACAGCATTTGAGAGATAAAGGATGGACAATTAATATGGATAAAGTGCAGGGTCCTGCACAAAGAGTTAAGTTTCTAGGAGTACATTGGTCTACAACTGGTCCAGAAATACCTGATTCTGTGATAGATAAGTTAGAAAAAATAGAGAAACCAATAAATAAGACTCAGGTACAACATCTTATAGGATTGTTTGGATATTGGAGACAACACATTCCATATTTACAATTAATGTTACAACCATTATATAAAATTACTAGGAAGGCAAATGATTTTGAATGGACAGAAGAACAGGATGAGGCAGTAAAATATTTAATAAAGTGTATAAAGGAATATAAAAAATTATATTACAGTTCAGAGAATAGTACAATTATTATAGAAGTACTTTTTGCCAAGGGACATGGCAATTGGAATATATTTGTTAAAAGTGAAAGGATGTTACCAGTAGGATTTTATAGCAAACGCTTTCCTTGGTCTGAAAACCGGTTCTCATTATTCGAAAGGACAATTTGGGCCGTATACGAGGCAGCTAAAGCCACCGCCACAATGATAACCCAAAATCCGGTTATAATCCATACGGAGTTTCCCATCCTAGATTGGGTAAAAGCCCCGGGCGAAGCCTGGACAGGCCTGCCTATTGAAGGAAGGGTGCTCCAATGGAAATGGTACTTGGAAGACTTTGTTAAACGTCACCAAGTGTCACAAAAAGGGAAAATGTCAGCAATGTCTGAAAACATGCTCCAACAACAACCTGAAGGTGATTGGTTGGTGGAACCTCCCGAAATTAAGGAGGAAGCGTCACCATCTACTCCCATCGGACGATGGGGTACAAAACCCTACCAATCAGGTATGTTGCAAGCATGGTTCACAGATGGCTCATCAGCTACCCATGGCGGTAAAATTAAGTGGAAAGCTGCCGCCTACCGACCATCAGATGGCATGACAATTACAGACCAAGGTAATAGCAAATCAGCTCAGCATGCAGAAGTAATAGCAGCATTGTTAGCAGCTAGACAAGCATTAAAAGAAAAAGCTAAGTATATGACAATTTATACTGATTCATGGTGTGTAGCAAATGGAATAGCTATATGGTCAGGAAAATGGAGAAAGACAGGATGGAAAATAAATGGTAAAGATTTATGGTCCAAAGAAGCATGGGAAGAATTAGACCAAATAAGTAAACAGGTGAAAATAACAGTTTATCATGTAGATGCTCATACTAATAAAAAGGATGAAACTAGCACAAATAATGCAATAGTAGATCAAATAGCTAGTGCAGTATTAAAAATAAGGAGAACTTATGAAATTAAGGATGAAGCACCTTTAAGAAAGAAAATCAAAGCCAGATATGAAATAGTGAAACCAGAATTAGAAGTAGCAGTAAGAGAAAAGGAAATATTGGATCTTCATAGAGCTATGGGACATTTAGGAACCCATGCTCTGTATCAATGGTTTACCCAAAGAAACATACAAGTATCATGGCACATAATTAAAAATGCCATTAGAGGATGCCAGTCATGCCCTAACCAAAAAACCAGATTTAATAAACAATATAAAGGTGTTATAGGACACCGAACAGGTTTTAACACATTAATACAAATTGATTTTATAGGACCATTAAATGCATTTAAGGGACAATATTTATGTACAATAGTAGATATCACTACTGGTTTGGCATTGGCCAGACCAGGACCAAAACCAACTCAAGAGGTAGCTATGCTTGTGGAATGTGTGCCTTGGTGCTTTACCACACATTTTACAGGTAAAAGAATACAGGATTTAGCAAAAAATTTAGACACTCAGTGGGACTTTCATCATGCCTATAACCCTACTGCAGCAAGAGCTATTGAGCGCCTGAATGGCCTATTGAAGGCTCAATTATTGCAGGAACAAGGGAAACCATTGGCAAGAGCTTCATTGGAAGCAATTAGAAATTTAAATGAAAGACCTAGGTTATATAGAGGAAGCCCATTAAGTGAAGCCATAAAATATAATATAAGTTATGAAATGCCCATTGATGATGATAAATCAGTAATGAAACCTCATATTTGTGTTTTTAGATTACACAAGGGACAAAGCCTCCGGAAAGCGGAAATTGTTGCCCCAGACACAGAAAACCAGGTGTGGATAACCCCAGGTAAAGGGGAACTAAAATTGGCAATTAATAATCACCTGGATAGCATGTGTCCTGTGGGTAGGACTTCCGATTCTGGACGCGATAGGAGACTTTTGCTTAGCTATATGGACAGGAAACAATACACATACAGCACAGGTGATAATGAATCACACTATGTGCATTTTTCACAAAATAAAATAATATTTATAATATTATTGATACTGGCTAATGTACCAATTTATGCAGCCAATCAAACCACTACTGCCAACCCAATTTCGTTTAAGAAAGTTAATAAATATAATGTGACAAACAAATTACACTTTTATGCCTGTTGTATACAATATGTATAGGTATAAAAGAAACACTTTATTTTTGGAAAAATTTAAATTTGACAATTAATAATGCAGTAGAATATTGGCATACAGGTTATCCATATTACTTTTCGATGTGGAATGTACATCCTCAATATGAAACATGGCATCAGGTAGAATGGTTAGCACATAAGCCCAAAGGCTTAAACCAAACATTTTCTGTAGATTGGGATGAAGTATATTATCTTCCAATGTCTAATGAGTTTTGGCCAGATAGGAAAGAACATGAAGGAAAATTAATAGACAGAGGAAGCATAAGTTATAAAAACAAAAAATATAAATTATATACAGCCCATTTCCCGCAAGGTTACTTATACCCACCTCCGGGAAATCCAAAAGTAGTATCAGCACCTATGATAGTACCAGATTTAAAAACACCAGCTAAAGTTATTTTATTTCCTAGAGTAAGAAAAGTTAGACTAGAAATAGATCTACAGGTACTAACACCACCAAAGATGTATTGTTCCAAAGAAACATCATGGTTTTCAGGATTACAATACTCCTCACCTGTAAAAATAGGAAGAAAACCATTACAACTAGGTATACTTTTAGGAGCAGCATTAGCTGGATCTATAATGGGAGGTTTGTTTGGTGGTGGAATTTCAGCAGTTATGTTAGAACCAATTAAAGCAGAATTAAATAATATTAAACATATTAACAGACAAACTTCAGAAGCTATATCATCTATTTCTGCATCTATTGATGCTCTTAATGTAATAACACAACAGATGAGAGCAGAAATGGAAATTCAGAGACGAGAAAGGGGAGCACAAGAACAGTACCTACAAGAACAAATAATGAATGACCATAACTTACTTATGTGTCAACAATATATGCTGGCAGCACAAAAAATGGAAAGAGAGTTAGACACATTTTTTACAACAGGTATGGGCAGAAGAACATCACTTTATCAAACTTTAATGGACCCCGCAATAGATAGTTATTGTGAAGGAGGACTATGCACACTGAATACTTTACAAGTATTTCTAGACAATGCTTATACAGGTTTTCATACTAAACCTGTACCACAAGTATGGAACACAAAATTAGATCCATTTTCAGTAATTAAAAATACATGGGTTATACCAATAGACCATTTTCTTTTTATTAATGTAAATAACACACCAGCTTACATACCACAAGATGATACCTTAGCACTAGGACAAAACACATATGTATACACCCATGTACCAATTACAAAATTAACCCAAACTAGGTTAGCACCAACAACAATGACAGATACAGTATATAATATGGGTGATTGGACATGGTTAGTATGTACAAATGTAGAAATGACTATACAATGCACCAATTTAGAGAATTTTTTAATGATACTACAACAACTTGGAATATTAAAAAAGGATGTTGGATGGTGCATAATTGTTTATTATTAACTACAAATAATGAAACTAGGGTGACACAATTATCTATACAAGAAGTTCATTTATATTCCACACCTTTCCAACTTTTAGAAGATTTAGAAAAGGATCATTACCAAACTTTTATTAAGGCACAACAAGAAATGCAGCAGATAGCTGAATATAATGAAAAACAGCTAGAGTATTCATAAGAAGATTAAAGAAGCACAACAGAGTCTGGATAGACATGTTTTAGAAACTCATAAGCTAGTTGGAATTTTAAGAACCAGTACACTTATTGATAAAGACTGGGCAGAAAATACAAAGAAATGCAGTTTTTGGGACATGACAGCTAGATTGTTCCAATTAGACTTTATTTGTACACCATTAGCAGGATGGTGGGAATGGTTTAAGGAAATAGGATTTGTAGTATGTTGTGCAATAGGAATAGTCTTTGCTTTGAGGGTACTTATGTTTTTTTTTAGAAACAAGAAAAATGACCACAGACCCCTCTGGAAGACGTTTTGGTCTCATTCAGAAAGGAGAAATCCAAACAATGCTTAAGACGATCTTCTATGACAAATATGGACCATTAACAGATTTATGGTCAAGAATGGGTATAGTAAATAATGTAATAGTAAGAAACTGTACATTTTGTAAAAATAAATATACTTGAAAATATTTGTATGGGGTAATGCAAATAGAATTACTACCTGAATTGATTCTTCATTTTTTTTAGAACATAAGTTAGAATATGAGGAAAGACACCCAATAGATAGATGCTTGCATGTACTTGCAAGCATATTGTCATGCTATGTGTCTAAGGATAAATATCCACATTATGAATTATGCAGAAATGTGATAAGACATGATACTGAAGGAGCAATAAAATTATTGGAAGGTGAATGGTATTGCAAAAACGCTATGATTGGTAGATATTTTCCTACTACATTACAAGCTTTAAGTAATAAATTTTTGCTAAAACCATATATAAGAAGATTGTTACAAGAATACAATGCATATACAAATTGGATGAATTATTACATAAAAAATAGAAGATTACAAAATAGATTAAGCCATAAAAAATTAAGTAGATATCCCATTGATATTACTCGTACCAGAGTAAAACCATATGATGATAATAACACTGTTCTATCTGTAGAATCTTATTCATTACAGTTATGGCTCCGGGCATTGACCCATCCAGGAGACGACTGGGATTGATACAACAAGATGGAGTAAGGAAGTGCATCAGAGAAATGTATGCAGAACATTTCCAACCCCTACAGGACATCTGGGGACAAATGGGAATTATGAAAGAATCAGATGCATTTCCTGAACAATGTTATTTTTGCCTATCAAAAGGAGCAACAAAATTTATACCCCAATTTGGACTGTTACCAACAAAAATGGACTTATTGCCAAATGTGATGGCACATTTCGTGCTACATGGACCTGGTACTGAAGAACAAAAACAAACAGATAGAATGCTACATGTATTAGCTAGTTTAATAACCTGTTATTTGGGAAAACCTTGTTTGGATGCATATAGCCAAATAAGAATTATGGTAGAAGATATTAATAAGACTGAAGAAATTATATACCTTTTGATGCATGAAAAATGGCCTGGATCAGATACTACAGGATGGCTTGATTTTCATTTAGATAAGTTATTACAAAGTTTTTGCTGTAGAATTATGATAAGACCATTTATAATAGACTTGCTTAAAGAATACTCTGCTTATATGACCTGGCTAGAATATAGAATTAAGTGGATGAGAAAACAAAATAATAAATGTAATAGAGCCTTTGATAGACTCTTACAACCTACAATAGATTATAGTATAGAAAGCCTTGGAAAAGGGCGACCAGGAGGATTGGTGTCATACAGACACCACCTAGAATAATTTAGGATAAATATTTGTAAGCCCCCGGTGTGCCTACCCAGATGGAATGGCAACGATGCGCCGGCCTGACCAATTAGTGACACCTTTCATGTTGAGGACATCTCAGGTGTCAGGGGGTGGACTGTAAGGAGCCTGTAAGCAGCCATAAAGAAGGGCTGCAGGAAGTTTAGTAAAGTAATTTAAGTATTGGATTATAAGTAATAGCTTCTCGTTTAGCTGCAATGAGCTGTCAGCCACAGCCCAAGCTGAGACCAGCTGTAGGAGCTAGATAAGAAGCTAGTGAGTGCCACCATATGTGGATGACGTAGTAATTAGAATAATTAGCCCGCCTTATGCGGATATTATAATGAAGCTAAAATGAAAGTATAAAAACCAAAGGAGACAAGCAGTAAGCGGCGATCAGTCTTGTCACTGACGTCCTGCCTCTGTCTCTATCTTAGGTCTATGCCCCTTCCTCAGACCTTGTGCTGAGACCTCTCTCTCTATCCCTTGCCCATTCACTCAGGCCTTGAACTGAGACTAGAAATGGGGCTTTGCTCCGAACATCGACGCAGGGAAGCAGGAGAGCCACGGTCTTCTGACAGGTCGTATGATGTGTGATGTGGGAATATTAACATAATTATAGG
>CAJQZJ010017352.1:0-11480 GCA_907164525.1 Lophiomys imhausi | reverse complement strand
AACTACCTAAAGATCCAGCTGTATCTCTCTTGAGCATATACCCAAAGTATGCTTCATCCTACCATAAGGACACTTGCTCATTAACCATGTTCATAGCTGCTCTATTCATAATAGCCAGAAATTGAAACAATCTTCATGTCTTATACAATGGAGTATAACTCAGCTGTTAAAAAAAATGACACCATGGTTTGCAGACAAATGGATGGAACTAGAAATCATCCTGATTGAAGTATGTCAGACAAAGAAGACAAATATTCACTTATATGTAATCACTTATATGGATATTAGCAGTTAAGTCAATGATATTCAATCTAAAATATTTAAAACCACAGAGGTTAGGTAAAGAATATGGGACTAGGGGGACAGGCAGATACCATTATGAAAGGGAAACAGAATAAATAATTGTGGATATATGAGGAAGCTGGAATGGAAGGTTCACATAGTGTGGGGTCAAGGAGACTAGAGAGGGAATATGGGGAAATTGCTAAAATTAAAGGTCATTTGAGGGGTAGTATTTAAACCTAATACAGTAGAAGCTTCCTAAATATATACATATATGAAGGCAATCTAAATGAAATTGCCAAATAATAGAAAAGACAGAGTCCCGACCAGCCATCTCTTCTCACCAAATGAAGCTCCTAGTACTGGGATTGAGTTACACCTAATTGAGTAGTTGGCCAAATGTGTCCCATGGGATTCCTCAAACAACCCAGGCTGTTGCAAAGACAAGAGATTGCTCTCTACAAACTGACAGCAAGTGCTCTTTGTTGAAGACAATACCCACAGAACTCATTGAATAAAGTTGAGCTGCTGTCTATCTACATAGAGCCTTTACCCCTATGTTCCAGTGTCTTTGGTATAGGAATGTACTCTGCATACCATCAAAAAAAAGTGTAAACATCAACCCAACCACAAAACCTTTCATCTGCAATGGTGTAGTGTTTTCAAGATATGCTAGGGCAATTAATGGTGGCACAAAGCTTATGGGAGTAACCAAAATCTAACTGGATTTTAAGGCCCACTCTTTCCCTATTTGAGTTCCTGCCCTAGCAGTTTTTGATGATGAGCTGTCATATGGAAGCATGAGTGAAATAACCCTTCCTTTCTTCCTTCCCCTTTCCTCCTACCCAAAAAAATAAATAAAAATAAAACTTCTGCACACAGATACTTATGGCATTTTTTCACAACTGCAAAAAAATAAAAACTAGAAGCAGTCAAGATATTCTTCAGTAAGTGAATGGATTATTAAAAAAACAGTGACATATCTAGACAATGGACTATTACATATTAAAAGAAAGGAATGAGCAATCAATCCACATAAAGACTTTAAGGGATCTTTTTTAAAAGAACATTTCTTTATTTTGTATGGATGTCCATTCGTGTATACATGTGGATGTCAGAGGAAAACCTATGGGAGTCAGTTCTCTCCCTCTACCACATGGGACCTGGACCTGGAACTCAAGTCTTCAAGCTTGAGAGCATGCACCCTTATCCATTGAGCTATCTCACCACTTCTGATGAATCTTTTTTGCTTTTTTTGGGGGGGGGAGGGGATACAGGATCTTGTTATGAAGCCCAGGCTAGTCTTAACCTTCTTGAGTGCTAAGAAATCAGGCATGCACCAGCACACCTAGAGACATTGGTGAAATCTTAAATGCATATTGGTAAGTCAAAGAAGCAGTCAGGAAAGGTTACATGGTATATATGATTTCAATTACATGACATTTTAAAAAACAACCAATTTATGGAGCTAATAAGCAGATGGGTACTTTCTAGAGGCTGGGAATGTAAGGGGCAGAATAGGTACAGTACAAGAGGCTTATTGGGGTAGTTAAAGTATTCTTCATGGTAGCATAATAGTGAATATATATCAATGGGCATTTGTCCAGCCCACAGAACTTCAGCTCAAAGAATTGTGTGTGTAGCTTAATGTATGCAATTTTTAAGAATCATTTAAATGTTTGAGGATCCCAGGATGGATCGGAGGAAGAAACACAAGAATCTATCTGTACCACAAGCTTATGAAATAGCATCGCCGAGGGGGATAAGAGAGTTCTGAATTAAGTAATTATAGAAATGAATGGACCCTCTAGGAGCAAAGACAAAAGGTTTGGTACATAAATCCTGCTAGATGTAAAGTTGTTTCTCATGCCTGTGGATACCATCATATGCATCATGAAGCCTGGCCTGTTAGCTAATACCTATAACCCAGAACTTGGGAAGTTAAGGCAAGAGGGCTGCACTGAGTTTGAGATGCTTACATAGTAAGTACCAGCCCAGCCTTCGCTACGAAGTGAGACCCTGTATCAAAACTACCAAACCAAACAACAACAAAGCAAAAAGAGATTCAGTATTTAAAACTGATGTAGTCTGTGGTCCTATGGTACTTTTGACTCTGGTCTTTTTTTTTTTTTTCTCACAAAAGCAGCATCAACACCCATTTTCCCAGACCAAGTGTTTAGGAGAGTGCCACACATTTGTCCACATCAGATAGCTTGCAAAGAAGCCTAACTGAGGGTTGCTGTTTCAGACAGTCTTCCCATGAAGCACAGGCTAACCTAGACCCTACTATTCTTTTGTCTGCCCTAACTGCTTGGATTCCAGGCCTGGACTCTGGTGTTAGGATGGTGGCTTTCATCAGGGGAAACAAACAGAACTGCTTTGTAGTCTCCTTGGTGGATTTCCAGTCCTGTAGTGCTTCTCATTCTATCACATTTGATGAGTATGATTATTTTCTGCTCCGACACATTAGGAAGCAACCTTGAAACTCAATAGATGGCATGGGAGAACACAGTCTACTCCACAGCCAGCCTAGGCTTTGAAGTTACCCCTGATTCTTTTCTATTTCACCCCCAGTACCTCATTGTTTCTTTTAATTTCCCTTCTGCAATTTCTTCCGAACCCACTACCCTTTCCTCTTGGTTCCTGTTGTCTTCACTCAAGCCTTCTGATCTTCTGCCCAGCATTTTAAAGCAGTAAAAATTGCACCATCCCCACATTTGCCCTCAATTTGCCCTCTGCACTGTCAATTTCCCCAAACTCAAATGTTATCATATCATTCCTCTGCTTTTAAGTCATTCCTTCCTGCTTTGGCTACAAATAAGATCACAAAGTGTACACAATGTTGCGCCATCTGAGATAGCCAGCCTCATCCCTACTGTTGCCCCTGCTGCTCCAACTGCCACCACCCACCCACATATCTCACCCTGGGAGGCTTAGACCTCAAAAAGACAGACTCTGTTTCTGTAATTTGGTAGCATTATTAGACAGTACAATGCTAACCTTCTATATGGATGAGCACTCCATAAATACTGATGGGTGGATGAATGAATGAATCAATCAATGAAAGAATGAACAAACACAGTGCTGGACTTGCACAGGCAAGTGAGAACAGATGGATGACAAGAACAGCTCTGAATGTTTTCCTGTAACTCAAACTCAGTTTCCCCTTTCCTCTCCCTGGGTGTTTGGGTTTTTTTCCCTAATTCACAGACTATCTCAGATGCATTCAGCTTTGCCACACCTAACTGATTTATTCTTTCTTCATAAATCAATCCCTACATAACCATCTGGAAAACAAGAACAGTTTTACTAACTTTTTTGAGAGAAAATTTCTCTGTGTAGCCGTGACTTGCTCTGTAGACCAGGCTGAACTTGAACTCTAAGATCTGCCTGCCTCTACCTCCAGAGTGCCAGGATTAAAGCTTGTTAACACCATGCCTGGCTGACTATATATGACTTTCTCTCAACAAAATAATACAATATAATACATCTTTTAAAAACTCTATCTGTATCTGGGGGTATGGCTCAGTCATTAAGACACTTGCTCTTGCAGAAGGCCCAGGTTCAAGTCTCAGCAACCACATGGAGGTTTACAATCATACCTAACTCCGTTTCCAGGGGATCTAACACCCTCTTCTGGTCTTCCTCTCCCTGTCTCTCAGTCACCTTTCTAATATGGGGATAGTGCTACCCACAGTGGTCTAGGCTCCCTCACATTAATCATTAATCAAGAGAATTCCTCACAGATATGGTCATCGGCCAGGCAATTCTTTAACTGAGGTTCTTCCTTCCCAGGTGGCTCTAGATTATGTTCACAATAAAAGGTAACCAGCACAACATCCAACACTATGACTTACCTATTTTGGCTCACATCTGCCTGTGATACCTCTACAAAAGTATGCTTTCTGTTTATAATTGTCTTCTTCCTACCAAATAATTCTTCATGGTCCCCCTGTTGTGTAGCAGTTTCCTCTAAGATCAAAACCTTCTGTTTTGGAGGGAAGCTTGTTAAGACACGGGATATTTATGAGGCGGTAAAATAACAGGATGTTCTAAGGCAGTGCTTCTCAACCTTCCTAATGCTGCAAGCCTTTAATACAGTTCCTCATGTTGTGGTGACCCCCAACCATACAATTATTTTCTTGCTGCTTCATAATTGTAATTTTGATATGGTTATGAATCATAATGTAAATATCTGATATGTGACCCCCGTGAAAAGGTGGTTCAACCTCCAAAGAGGTCGTGACTCACAGGTTGAGAATCACTGTTCTAAGGGGAGGTGTAGTGAGAATTTTGGAATTTTGGTTTCTTTAAAAAATAGAAATAATATAAGAATATGTTTACACTTTAATCCCAGGTGTGGTGATATGGGGCCGCTTCACAGCAGCTGACTATGATTTGCCTCGTGCTGTAGCAGAGGTGTGATTTGCCAGCAGCAGATAGTTTCTGTGATTGTGTGACATTTGGAATTCTGGCAGTATATAAATGCTACAGGCCCCGAGAGATGTGGTGGGTTGTTGGTTGGTTATTGGTTTCTGTTGGTTGTAGTTTAAGTAGTCATGCACAAAGTAAAAACAAGAAGAAGAAATTAGATATCCTGATGGTGAAGATCAACCTTGCCCCAAGGAACTCCGTGCCCCTAATCAGCAGGAAGGAATCTGAGGATAATGTCACCCCCTTTCCCCTCTATCTTTTTTTCCTCTCCTATCTAATGTTAGGGGATCAAAAGGGTGGAGAAGGGTGAAAGAAAAAAGAACCCACAAAGTTGTAAATGTCGGTTACTGGGAGGAGAAACATCCCATCCTGCAGGGAAGCTCCTTAAGCTCAGGAAGTAAACAACTCAAGAGCTTCAAGGATATCCCCCAAAGTGACCAGATATACTAGGTCTCTCCCATCCCAAGCACATATACGGTGGAAGGACTCCAGAGAGACACTCTCAGACAACCTGATCCGCCTAGAAGAGGATCAGACCAGTCAAGCCACCTTGGCAGAAGAAGCAGAAAAAAGCCAAATCACCTAGAAGGGGCAGAGACCAATCAAGTCATTTGGAAGAAGCAAGAGCAGTCAAGTCACCTAGAAGAGGCAAAAAACCAGTCAATGATCCTTGAAGAGGTAAAGACTAGCCAAGCTGCCTGAAAGCTCAGACCAACTGAGCTGCCTGAAAAGGCCACTAAAAATCTGTTGAGCTGCCTGTAAATTATGCAGTGAGCTCCAGCTTTCATAAGCCACGACCCATGCTTGGGTAGGCTTTAGTGACACAGTTGTCACTGAGTCATTTCTACTCCTGTAAGTAAACCCTCACTCACATTCCTGTAAACCAATAAAATTCATGGGTTCATCAAGTTAGACTTTGGTGGTATCTATCATGGGCTCCCTATCTGGGCTAAGTAGATATTTGTTCAAGTCTCTTCAGAAATAGTGTCACATAATACCTGCTCAAATACACTTTTTTGTGAAATCATATTTTTTACACAGATACATGAGCATGAATTAATTCTTTTTGTAAAAGCTATAGCACTTACAGGATTATAGCATAAATAAGTATCATATAATAATAATGATGATGATGGCTATAGAATTTATTTTAAAATAGGCCCTCTTTATGTTATCAAGGTTAGTTAGCATCACACTCCTAGGCCCTGGTTCCTTCTACGTACAAGAAACACAGATGTCAACAGAAAAGACTAATAAAAAATTCTTGCTGATTAAAAAAGAAAGTTAAGGTGGGCATGGAGTCACACACCTAGAGCCCCACTCCAGATACAAAAGCACGAAGATCACTAATTCAATGGCATTCTTAGCTACATCATAAATTTAAACCCAATATTTAAAATAAAATATGTCTGAAAAGACAAACAAGCTGGGCACGGTGGTTCACTGCTATAACAAACACCAGGGAGGCTGTGGCAAAATGCTTGCCACAGGTTAGAGGCTAGCTAGCCTGGCTTACAAGGTGAGTTCCAGGCCTCTCTGAGCTAAAGAGTGAGGCTCTGTCTCAAACAATAAGAAGGAAAGAAGGAGGGAAGGAGGGAAGGAGGGAGGGAGGAAGGGAGGGAAAGAAAGGAAAAGAAATAAGGCAGGAAAGAAAAATATATTCAAATAATATTAATCTAAAAATAAATTAGTGATAACTTGATGAGCTCAAACAAGAATATCATGTGAACAGGAAACTTTCAGAAAAAGAAGTTCAACTATTTCACAAATACAAGAAACTATGTTCAAATTCATTAATTAAGACTGAAATTTGAAATAATAGATACCAGAGGTGGTGGTGCACACCTTTAATTCTAGCACTCAGAAGGCAGATCTCTATGAGTTCAAAGTCAACCTGGTCTACATAGTGAGTTTCAGGTCAACCAGAACACCACAGTGAGACCCTGTCTCAAAAAAAAAGAAAAAAGTAATAATAGAAATTATTCACATTGTAAAAATAAAAATTATAATATTCTATGAATGTGGTAAAAGAAATTCACACTCCTATACATTCATGCTATAAAAATGCTCTCATATACTTAAAAGATGCACATATACACTGTGGTGGTCTGAATGAGAATGGCCCTCATAGACTTATGGTTTCCAATGCATGGTCCCCAATTTGTAGAGTTGATTGAGGATTAAGAGGTGGTATGGCTTTGTTGGAGAACGTATGTCATGGAGGTGGGCTTCAAGGTTTCAAAAACAGTCCCAATTCCTATCTGTCTCTGTCTGTCTCTCTCTGTCTCTGTGTGTATTTGTGTCTCTCTGTGTGCCTCTCTGTCCCTCTATCTCTGTCTGTCTGTCTCTCTGTCTCTCTGTCCCTCTGTCTCTGTCTGTTTCTGTCTCTTTCATCTTGATCCACAAGTAGAAGGCAGAGAGAGAGAGAGCTCTCAGCTGTTGCTACCACCATGCCTTTACTCCACCACCATGGACTCTAACTTTCAGAAACTGCAAGCCAATTGAACATTTTTATAAGTTGCACTGGTTATAGTGTCTTATCACAGCTACTGATAAGTAACTAAGACACACACACACACACACAAACACACTATATGGTTGCTCACTGTAGCATTATGTGTAATAACAAAAGACAGGAATAACTAAAACATGTACCTATAGAAGCTTGGTTACATGAACTAAACACAACCATACCATGGCACTGCACACAGCTATAGAAAGGACAATGTAAGACGGTAACCAAATAACCACTGAGACACTACCTAACTATTCCGATGATTTCCTGCTAATGAAAATTACAGAAAGTGGAGATTTATATATAAAAGCGTAAGATTGGAGCATCTACTTCACCAAAGAGGATATACAACCCTGGCAAATGAGCATGCAATATGATATTCAATATAATTAGCCATTAAGGCAATGAACCTGAAATCATGAAATAATGGCACATACTTGTTAGGAAAACTTAAAATTACTGATAATAACAAGAGCAGTCAATGATGTAGAACACACAGAACACTCATGTAGACTTAGTTAAGACGCAAAGCTTCATAAACACTTTGAACAATGTTTTGGCATTTTCTTTTAAATTCAATCACACATTTAGTGCATGACTCAAGGCTTCCACTCCTGGGTATGCATGCAGCAACAAAATTAGAAATCTCCAAGGCACTGATCCAGGTAAAAGAATTCAGCCTCAAAAGAGGACGAAGGACAGAGGGCTACCAAGATGATTCAGTGGGTAAGGGCACTTGCTGCTAAGTTTGGCAACCTTAGTTCTATCAGTGGAAACTACATGGTGGAAGAAAGGAACTGATTCCTTAAGTTATCCTCTGTTCTTCACATATACACCATGGCCTATGCATGCTCACCTTCCTCACACCCACCCACACAAAGTAATATATTATAAATTTCATTAATATGATATCCTCAAAGTGAAAAAAAGTACTACAGCAGAGAAAAGATAAGTGGTATCAAGGACTAGGGATGACAGAGGCCTAAGAGCAAAGGATTATCAAGAAAGAACTTTCCTATGGATCAAGACAATTCTATATCCCAACAGTGGCATCGGTTACGAGAATGTATTAAAAGTTGCAAGACTATGTGCCGACTGTATATAAATTAAAATATTTTTTAAACTAGTAATAATGGTACCTTCAATTTCTCGGTCTAAAGGAGGCACATCATCTCTCATGGTGAAATCCATAGCAGTCCCTGGGATGTCCATCAAGTCTTCATCGCTAGAGCTGGTCTGGAAGCTAGTAAAACTCCCCTGCCGAAAGCCTCTGTTATCCATGGCTCCTGTGTAGAAAGAAAAATACTGCGCTTATTACAATGAACAATTAGCCCCTGACCAATTTGTCCTTTTCATTGTGGTAAGTACACATAATTGCACAGTAAACTTGCCAACTTCAGGGCTTATATCACTTTCAAAGCTTGTTATTTCCCAAAGCACTCACATTGTGCATTATAAACTTACTACTTATTTTATTAGCAGCAGACACAGCCATACAGTACAGGGCCATGCACACATAATATATTAGTTGGGGCCGGAGAGAAGGTTCAGCAGTCAAGAGTATTTGTGCTTGCAGAGGACCCGGCTTAGGTTCCCAGAACCCACATGGTAGTTCACAACCATCCACAACTCTAGTTTCAAGGGAGCCAATGCCTTCTTCTCAGCTGTGTGGGAACCAAGCATGGATGTGGTACATGTACATACATGCAAACAAAGCACTCATACAGATAAACTAAAATGTAAAAATCTTCACTGCGGCAGGCAAGTTCATCTATTCTGGTGCTGTAACTGCTACATTCCTTTACTGATATTGGAACCAGCTTCTTCAGATAGCCAAAATAGACTGGAGACCAGTAGCTAAGACATCCATCCAGCTTAACCTCCTTGACTGAGAAAATACCAGGTTCTCAGATTGTCAGATATGAGACAGCTATTATTGGATTATCCAGACTTTACCCTGTAAGCCAATCTACTAAATCCCCTTTATATGCATATATTCACTCTATTGGTTCTGTTCCTCTACAATATACTACCCCTTTTCTGGAAATGCTGTATTGAACCTTTGACTCCATCAGTATTTTGGGGGGTGGGAGGTAATGCTAAGGATGAAATACAGGACCTTACACATGTTATGACTGAGCTACAACACCTAGCTATGGGTTTTCTCTGACAGCTGTGTGTTTTCTGTATTTGCTCTAAATTTGACTTCAGTGGCTTTCTTCCAACAAATATTTCTTTATTGTTAATTTGTTTATATTTCTGTAATTTTTCAACTAACCTTTGGAGGGTTTCAAAATTAGTAAAAATAACTCAAATGAAGTGGTTCATACATATAATCTCAATATTTGGGAGGATGGGGCAGGAAGATTGCTATGATTTCCAGGCTGGCCTACGGGAGAAAAAAAAATTCTTGAAAAGTGACAGAAGGATGCCCACATGCAATGATTTCTTGGGGGTACTTCCTCAGCTTTTTCTTGAGGTTCATAGTTTTGACAGTTTTGAAGATTATAGGTCACAATTGTTTTGTAGGAAATCTCCCACTTTTTATGATATAAGGTTGGCATCGAACTTACTATGTAGCTGACGATAACCTTGAACTCCAGATCTTCCTGCCTCTACTTTGTAAGGACTCAGATTGGGCCACTACCAAAGAGGTACAGCAAAAGAATGTCTATTTGTAGCAGTGATTATTTTCTGATGTGGTACTTTGGTTCTAATAAACTCTTTCTTATAAAATATTTAATTTAATAGTTATGTATTTGAATATAAGTAGAATACTTTTTGATCAATGTGTTATAATCTATTGCTATCATTTTCATATTCAAATTTCTCAAAAATTTTTCAGTAGGAACTTCTTCATGCTAGTTCCACCTTGCTCTCCTTCAAATTCATGTCCTCCTTTTTCTTTAATTGTTGTTACATGCATATATGTATAGACTCCAACAGCCCAAGCCACAAATCTTCTCACATCACTTGGGCTTGATTCCCTAACCTAAGCCAACTACATGCACAGGTTTCCTCCATAAACTGTAAATTTGCAAAACAGAAAATAAACAACCCCTGTACTTTAAACTACATCTCTGCTCTCATCTGACTCATAAAAAAAATGCTTCTCAGCCTAAATTTCATTTACCTTAGTTCATCCCCTACTGTACACTAACTATTTCTGATCCAAACATCTTACATGTGAAACGCTTCAAAATCTGAAATATTTTGAGTACCAACAAGATACCAGAAATATAAAATCCACATCTGGTCTCCTCTGATAGGTTGCAGTCAAACTGAGGTATACTAAAATATTGTATAAAATGATCTCTGAACTATGTAAAAGCTATATATGACTGCAAAATTAGTGTCATATTTATATTTCAGTCTTATCTCAAATATATCCTATTATTTACACAACAATTCCAAAAATCTGAAACTTATGGTCCCTAGCATTTCTGTTTTTATGTTGTTGTTTTTGAGATAAAGTTCTCATTATGTAGCCCAGGCTGGCTTTGAACCTGTAATTATCCTTCCTCCGTCTCACAAGTAGTGAGAATATAGGCACGTACCAAGATACTCTATTACTCTCAAGCATTTTTGGCAAAGTATATTAAATCTGTATCTATAGAACTTATTCAAGCCCCATGTCTAACTAACTTCCTAAGAATGCCACATGACACTTTGTTGCCACTTCAAATTTAACAAGAATGAAAAAAAAAACCAGAAAAGTAGTAAACGTATTAAACTACACACAAATCATAAAATCCAAGAAGTCATGATCTTTGCCCTCATCCCACCCTGACATCAATGTTCCTTTTAAATAAAAATCTCATCAATATTTATAATTAATGGCTCTCTGATTCTAGAATTTGATATTTTCAATGAGCCTACAAAAATATCCTCAATTTCAATCAGTAGGGTTTTCTAGATTTCTAAAACTCTCAACTAGAAACAAACTGTTTTAGTTGATGAGAAAAAAAATGGACTAACAAAGTAGTATAACTCAATTTCCCTCTCAATTTAAATTTGTTAAATGAAGGCAGGCATGGTAGCATTAATTCCAGCACTTAGAAACAGGCAGGAGGATCTGGAGTTTGAGATCATTTGAGATACATGAGAATCAGGAAGGAAGGAAGGAAGGAAGATACATGAGAATCAGGAAGGAAGGAAGGAAGGAAGGAAGATACATGAGAATCAGGAAGGAAGGAAGGAAGGAAGGAAGATACATGAGAATCAGGAAGGAAGGAAGGAAGGAAGGAAG
>CAJQZJ010017306.1:0-10014 GCA_907164525.1 Lophiomys imhausi | reverse complement strand
AAGTATGTCTGCATGCATCTGTGTGTGTGTGTGTGTGTGTGTGTGTGTGTGTGTGTGTGTGTGTGCGCGCACGCGCGCGCACGTGCATGCATAGACAGTGATATTATAAGCCATAACGGAGCAACAGATACCATTATTTGAATGATATTTTGCTATAGTAGTCTGGCCTCGGGTTTACAGGGAAACATATGCTCCAGGTCATGAGTTCAGTGAAAAAGGAAATGCCACACCACCCTAGGATCCTTCATCTATTTTATCTGTTCCCATGCATTTGATATATTTACACTTGATATATCAGAGTAACATAATTTTTCTTCTAGAAAATATTTATTGACTACTTTTGCAAGCACACAAACACAATACTACCATCTTACTGAGGATTCGAAATAACACAATATTCCACAGACAGCTGTACCCCAGTAGGACATGATTGTAAAGTAGAAGAATATAAAATGTTAAATGTATGAACAAAGTTTATGTGTTTCTCTGGTATAAATTGGGCTTCAAATCAGCTGGCATGACATAATACAATTTTGTGTTTATGATTTTGAGAATAAGAATAGCTCCTGTCTCTTCTTAATTATTTCAAATAATCTGGCCAAAAACATTAAACATATTCCTTCATTCTGATTGATTCACTCTGAGTTAACTATTATGTTTTCACTTAGAAATTGAACATCTGTGACATTTTTATTTATAAATATAAGCCTTTTTGAACATTTCTTAACAATATGGAGGGAAAAAAATGTGTCTTTAAAATGTCAGGAGCACCTAAAAGAAATTTGAAACTGGAACTTGTGCAACTCAAACACTATATCCTGCACACTAAACGTTAAGGTATAACAATTACTTGAGCAGTCAGAGTGGTTTATTGTTTTAAAGTGTTGTGTTTGAAAACAACTCTGAGTAATCCATAAAATCAAACTGTATATAATACCATATTTTTAAGATATGCAGCTCTACTCAATATATTGTTTAAAGAGAAACAGAAGAGGTAATTTCAAAATGTGTCTGAGAATAAACAACCTAGACTTAAAGCAAGAATGCATATGCATTTTAAATAGAAGCAAAGATGAAATAGTAGGTAAATTCTCTACTCATATTTTCATGTTCACCAAGTGCCATATGCCACAGCTGTCACCCAGGCAAGAGACAAGAGATATAAGTAGTCACTGCAATTCGTAGTAACCTCACTTTCCAAAGAATAAAAAACATATCATTTAGAGTCTATACATTCCTTTTTTTAAAAAGTGTGAAAAACTGGACATTGTAAACTTAATAGCCTGTGGTTATATATGTATACAAGTTAAGTATGGAGAGAAATATGAAGTTCACTGTGGAAAGATCTCTTATGTTAATCCTAGGCACAGCTTCAAAATGTAGAGGGGGGAGACAAATGCAAGGAAATTTGACATAGTACCTGAATACCTACATGAAAGTTCTCCACACCTAGGTGTGTAACCAACATTAGTGGCCCCAGGACATGAGCTAGGAGCTAGACATTCAATGAAGGACCATGAGCTGACTTAATTGCCATTTGCTTACACATAATGAGGACAAAACTCACTGAAATTTTATAGGGATTTTTTCAATAGGATATCACTGGCTACTGTGCTACAGAAACTGTCATGAGGAAGGATACACCTGGAAGATGAATGTAGAATACTTTCTTTTCTTATCTTTCAGACATATAAGTGGGAGGATAACTGAAAAAATACTCTCTGGGTCATTTTGAAGCAGTAAAATAGCGTTGAGCATCTAAAAGTATTTGCAGTTGTTTTGTGATTTTCAGGTTAAAACAAGATAGAAGACTGATAGCATTGTCCTGCTCCTCCACTTCAGAACTCTCAGGAAATATGCATGGTGATATTTACAAGGAAAATAAAGTGCTTACTGTGTATTCAGAATATGGTTGAAAAACTCTTTCTCCACATGCCTTTGCTCTCTTCCTACAGCAAAGACACAACCTTTCCCCAGGTTTCTATCCATGTCTTCATTCTGTTTTATTCTCCAAAAGCACCTGGGTTGAATGAAGCTGGACAGAAGAACTGGAATATTCAGGAACAAGAAGAGTAAAATCAAGGTGAACATATCTCTCCTGCCTTAAGCCTGGGCATTGGAGATTTTGAAGTGTCATGTAGATCAGCAGACCAAATAAGCACCCATATATTTTCATTTGCTTTTATTACTATGTTTAAGTGAGATGTTATTTGTGAATTCATGATTCCTCTTTTTTCTCCAGGTAGTACCTCTCCCCTAGAGGAATCTTTAACAATGTCTCCTGGGGCTCTGAATCTAATGTCCACTTTGCATGTGATAAATTTAGCTGATAAATATAGATGAGGACTGTTTAGCTGTTTCCTTGACATCACTCATGTTTGTGGAAATTACAGTCCCTGGAAGGATGCCAATTTGGGAAAATTGTTCCCACAACTGCTTGAAAATATATTTTTGTGACTACCTTAAATTATGTCAATGGAGTTTGTTAGGTGTTCCCCAGTGAGACATGCATTAATGGTTCAGTAATGATTCTACAAGTCAGAATTTATGGTTGATAACTGGGCATTGTATCAGAAAGTCCCTATCAGGGAAAAGTAGCCATATGTTTAGAGGGTCTGATATCCACTGAGATTACCATGTGGGCTATGCTGCAGCAGTGACAGGTACAGATTATCTAAGCAAAGTATTTGCTTTTTTTGGCTTGAGAAACAATCATCAGTCTGAATCCAGAAATTTCTTAATCCTGCTGTATCCAAATCTATCTAGATCATCACAGAACCACAGTTTATTTTCATGTTAAAATATTCAACATGATTCAGACATAAGGCCAAACCTGCGTGCCTCATTGCAAATAGTACATGAGCCTAGCATCTCTTCCTCCAATTATTTTTAATGAGAAACTAAAATGAATATCTGAGTTCTAAAACATGATCTTCTATACCTTAAACTTTTAAAAAAGGAAGTGTATGGGGGGTGTAGGGGGAAGAGCGTGGGAGGGTGGGACTGGAGGAGGAAGTAGGGAGGGAATTACGATTGAGATATAGCTTGAAGAAATAAAAAATAAATAAATAAAAAACACGATCTTCAAGCCTGATCCTAAGTTCTCACAGATTGATGTCTTGTGTTGACCAATTTCTTCTACTTTATCTCTAATCTTCTACACTTATTTTATGCATGTTACCTTCAGAAGTGGCTGTGAACAAATCTTATATTGAGTATCTTAGAAGTAAATAGTAAAAGGAAACCTTGTGTTCTAAGGTGTGAATTTTTCTATAAAATTCCCTTAGTCATCTATTCTTAGCTACATTTTAGAAACTTCACTCCCAGTGGAAGAGTGTACTGAGGACTGTGGGCTGAGGATCCTCTTTCTGAGGATATGGACTACAGAGAAACAGAACAAATGTAGGCAATTCTTTGGCATGGGTAGTGACATGTCATATTTAGCATTTGACATGAGGCAGAAAGGACAACTGCTCTTTCCTAGATACTGTTGTATATTTAGAAATCAACATTTAACATAACAAGGAACAACAACTTCTTTCCTGGGATGCTAAGCTATGGATACAGAAGGATGTGACATGAAAAAATCTTTTCTAAGAAAACTTAGCAGATTCATCTTTCATGAGTGTAAATGAAATTTTTCATTGTCCAGATTCACCCTGGTATCCAGTTTTGCTTATGTGTAATAATTATTTTTTCATTTTAAATTAATATAAGGTAAAATGTGTTTCACCATGGAATATTCTTCTATGTGTAGCACATAACTTCCTACCCTTTAACCCTCTGACAGTCACATCTGTTTCTAATCTTTCTACTGAGTTCATTCATTTCAAACAGCCTCCTGCTCACTTTATGAACAGTGTGTTCATTTTATGAGACAAGTGTGATTTTCATCTGTATCTTTCCCCCCACTTCATTCAAATAGCACCCTACCCCCAAATCCTTCAGGAATTTTCAATTCTGAAAAATATCCCTACTACTTTATTCAAGTATACATGTGTGTGCACATATATGCAAACTTACAAACACACACCCATTACTTGAATTTTATATATTGCTCTTCCCTTACCTCTCTGGAGAAAAGTCTACTTAATCATAATAGTTGATATTTTTGATGAATTCTTGGTTTCAGCTTACAAGCATTTATTGATTTTTTTTTATCAAGGTTGTAAGTGAAATTATTCTGTAACATTATTTCTCAGTAGATCTTTTTGTGTTTTGTGTATGATTGTGACTGTGACCTCATAACATGAATCAGGGAATGATTCTTCTTTTTCTCATTTTTGGGATAATTTATAAGTAATGTCATTGTATCTTTGAATGTTTGAAAGAATTTTTTGCTAAATTTATTTATTTCTGGCTTTTTTGTTTTGCTTAGGATAATTTTAATGACTGCTTCTATTTCACTATCATTTAGAGTTCTGTGTAAAGTTTTTATCTGATTTTTTTAACTCTAGTAAGTGGTATGTATTGAGGAAATATCCATATCATTTGTATTCTGTATTTTGTGTAGCATAGGTTTTAATGTATATCTTAATGTTTTTTTTGGATTTCGTATGTTTCTGTTGTTAAGCCCCACTTTTCATTTCTGAATTTATAACCTGAAAATACTCCCTCCACATTTGTTTGGTTCAGAGTATTTATCTACCATGTTTATTTTCTCTTTTATCTTTGATTCTTTTTGTATTATTCTCTTTGTTTCTATTTCATTGATTTCATCCCCCAGCTTGATTATGACCTTCTGTGTCTTCTTCTCTTGGATTTCATTATTTCATTTTGTTCTAGAGCTTTCTGGTGTCCTGTTAAATAATTACTATGATGTCACTTCATTTTTTAAAATGTAGGTACTTAATGATATGAATATGCCTCTGTTGTTTGGTTCATAGAAACAGGGATTTTTTATATCATTAGATTTTCTGGAACTAGCTCTGTAGACTAGGTTGGCTTCAAACTCAGAGAAAAATCTCCCCTAAACTCGCAAGGGCTGGGATTAAAGGCATGTGTGAACACCACCAAGGTGAACTTGCATCTTTCATTGACTATCATTGTGTCCAACAATATTGGATATGCTGTGTATTCATTTTCATTGATTTCTAGAAAGTCTTTCATTTTTTAAAAATGTCTGTCTTGACCCCCTTTTTATCCAGCATAAAACTGTCAGTTTCCATGAGTTTGTATGCTTTCTGTTGTTGTTTATATCCAGCTTCAATCCAAGATTTCTATAGGATTCCGTGAGTTGTTTTTGTTGTTGTTGTTGTTTTGCATGTGCTGTGACTTGCTTTATATGAGCATATGATCTGTTTTAGAGAACGTTCTTCTAGATGCAGAGAACAATGTTTACCATTTTCCACTGCATCTATTTGTTTGCATTTCTTAATTATTCTAAACAGTTTTTGCTTTCAAAAGGCATAGCATTTCACACTGCATTTTTAAGAACTTCATAAGTACAATACCTTAAATAGAATTAATTTAATGTTCTATAATTGTACAATATTGTATCAATATGCAATTCTCAAACTGCTTGTCCTATAGAATTGTGTGATATATCTGTAATGAGCTTTATATTGTAATAGCAAACAAAATATATCTCATTTTACCAGAGGCATATGCTGGGGTATTGTCAGTATTAATTTGTACAGGTATCATCTAATAGCCAAAAATTGTAATAAATGTGTAATTACAGAATCAGCCTTTACAGGGCATAAACAGTTGCCATTGAAATCCTATATGTGTATCTATGGTATATTGTAAATACTTAATTTATCAAACCCTGCTAAATGAAACACATCCATAGCCAAACATCACTTCTTTGCATACCTTTTGGATGACACCCTGCAGGTGATGGAGTTTTGTTATACAAAGAACAAGTAGGACATTGCCTTATATTTTCCTTGACTTGTTGCCAAATGTTAAAAAAAATCGCCTTTTAAATCTTTCCTGTTATCATGGTGTTTCTTATGAAATTCTGAAATTTATAGCACATTTCCCATTCATACTAATCATCTTAATCAATTTCATGATTACCTTCTGCCAGAGGGCCTTGTATAACTATATGGGATCTGATGGGCTTTATACACAACAATGATTTCCATTTTTTAAATACTTGTTATATTTTGAACAAATATAATTTGCTGAACAAATAGTGAGGCTCATTGTGAATCATCCTGAGTATGTTCTGCTGTTACAATATGTAAAACAACTCTTTCTATATGGTGAGAGTTAATAACTGTATTAAGAGATTTATGAAAATCACAAAATACCATAAGGATGGCATATAGTCCTGATTTTTCAACTGAATCATCAGGCCTCTGAACAATTTTGCTTATTTCTCCCGACTTATAACCTGACTTTCCTGATATATTTGTGTCAGTATAGAATGTAGGAGCTCCAGAAATTGTTGTCCCAATTATTGTTCAAGGGAGGTTCTAATGAGTTCTTTTTTATAAAGTGAAGTATCTTGCTTTGGGGTTATTTTCTCCCAAAAAAGTTATTGAAAGCTCTTTGCCAATGCTCATTTTCTGTGTATAGTGATGCAATTTCAGCATTAATAAAAGGTACCATGATTTCTGCTGGGTCTATGCCTACTCAGTGACGAAGTCTAATTTATCCTTTCACAGTCAATTCAAAAACCTTTTCTGCATAGATCTTTAATGTTTTATACTTTTTCTAGGCTAAAAGTTTCCCTTTTAAGATATTATGTTTCTCTTTATAAGGATTCCTGTGGGAGAATGAGTGTGGGGCAAAAACGCCAAACATTCCAAATGTGCATCCTTTCATTTATTTCTACCAGAGCCAATTCTCCCTAAGTCTCAGCTGATAATTTTCTTGTACTACTTAAGTCCTTATCACCTTGTAAGGTTGGAAATAAATCACATAGCTCTTGAGAAGTTAATCAAATTATAAGTGATAGCCTGTTAATATCTCCCAGAAACTTTTGAAAATCATTAATAGTTTGTAACTCATCTCTACAAATTTGTATTTTCTGTTTTCAAATTTTCTGTAAACCTGTCTTATGTACTAGATAATTGATAGAGTCTCTTCTTTGTATTTTTCAGGAGCAGTGCACAATCCACAGCAAGTCAAAATTCTCTTTACTTCATAAAACATTTTTCCTACGGTACAAGCATCTGAATCAGACAGTAAGTTATCACCTCTATAATAATAAAACTTAGGTTGAGCAAACTGCTTAAGAATTATTTTGGAATCTAACTCATATTATTTATGGCTCTTAATTTGGTAAACATTTTCATTTTCTTGATTATTTTTTAAAACGAACATAAGGTAATTCCATGGGCTGGTAGAGTCTTCAGTGTGGTGACCATTTAGCTGTTCCTGTACCCACTGTTTAGTGCCTGTAAGTTTTCTATTGTCATACGCCACTGATCCAACAACGCAAGATTGTCAGCTTATCATTTTAAAGCTAGAATGATTTTACCTTTGAAAATCAACACGTGTAGATTATGTTCTTTATGATTCTTCATAATATTTTTCTCAGAAGTATACTTCGTTTTATGGTTTGTTTCTGATTTTGGAGAAATATTAGCTTGTGTTTTCCATTTCTGCAACAAATCACCTCCCCAAAAGTTCAAGGGAATATTAGTCAGATGTGGCTTTAATTTTCCTATTTGTCCTGGACAAATGCACTCAGCCCATCTAGTGTAGAAGGTATATCTCATGTAGTGTATGCACACATCACCTGCCGATACAAATGTCTGTGACCTATAGGACCAGGTAGAATAGAAGGCTGATCATCCAGTAGGCAGAGATGATTCTGGGAGAATGCCAGGTATAGGAAGTTTCATCTTGAACACAGAAGAGGACTCATGTGTGATACCTGAGCAGAGATAACCAGCCATAAGGCAGAACTAAGACTACAATAAATGGATTAATTAAGTTACAAGTTAACCAAGGAACCAATGTAGTTGTATGGAATGGATATTTGTAAATATATTATGAGTCTGAGTCTTATTTTTGGGAGCTTGGTGTTAGGGGAAAGAACATACACTACAATAATCTCAAACTTTGTTTTGTCTGAGATAAAGTTCCACTCCCAAGAATCTGGATGCTAAGATTTTGGTGAAATTACTGTTACATCTGCTCCTGTATCTCTAAACCTTCAATTTCAATGCCATTTATTTGCCTTTTCAGCTTCTGTCTGTGATCATTTAGAACAATGTGCAAAATAGTTGTTTTCTGGTCTCTAATAATATCTTGTTTCATCTGATGAAGTAGGTTTTATCTTGATCACATCAATAGAGAGAAATGTTGTTTAAAACAAAGGTATTACATCTTCTAATTGCTTTGTGGGTGAACTTCTCCAAAACTATCAGGGAATGATTGAATCAAATTTGGTATTGAGAGGGCCCTCTAAGAATCTCCTGATAGCAAAGGTCTTTGCCTGTCACTTTTTGATCTTAATTCCTTTGTCCAGGTCCAGTTATTGCCACAGAGTATCCATAATCCAGAAAAAAATTGTTTCTATCAATACCTTACATATAATCCCTTCTAAAATATCTTTGCTCTTCACCTTCACAATTGAAACATATGCTCTTTTGGTGTTTTTTTAAGATTTTTATGAATTACTTCTCATATCAGATTAGCATCATGATCATGAGATCCAGTATGAGCTGCATCTCTAAACCATTCCTTTATTCTTGTTGATCTTGTTTTTCAAGGTCAAATGACCCAGTTGCATTATGAATTAGCTTTTTCAAAAACTAAATATTCTATCTGAAATTTTCTGACTTCAGAATCCCACATTATCCTATTTGTATCTGAAGTCAATCTTTGCAAGAAATCAGTGAGAACTTCTTTTGGACCTTGTATAACTTTAGTAAATGACTCAGACCTATATTAGGATTCCTAAACCTCATTCCAAGCATTTAAAGCTACAAAATGACATAGGGTCAAGGTGTGATCATCAAATTCATGCTGCCTTTGTAACTCACCATACTGACCTTCATCTAGAAAATGATCCTGGGAAACATCAATACTTCTGGCCTGATTTCCTTGTGTATGGGCCTGGCTTCCTCTTTCTACCACATTTGACATCATAACTGAGGACCAGTTCCCAATATTCCTTTTGCCAAATCTTTCCCATTTTGGAGGATAATTTTGTTCCCTCTTTCCCATGAATTTAATGTCTGCTTCACATAGGACGAATGCAAACCATAGGAAATGACCACTTCCTAAATCCCCTCAAATTTAGTATGTCCATAGGATTCCATTTAACCTTGGGGATACTTAGCATCTCCTGGTGTGTCTTGTCTAGTAACTTGATAAACTAAGATTGGTCTTCTAACAAATTTGGAATGCCTCCTTTCAGTTTCATTATGTGATAATGTGGTAGACTCCTGTCTAAATTCCCCTGTGTATATGTCTGAATACTTTTTGTGTCCTTGTAAGTTTTGTCTAAATTCCTCTGTAAGTCTTTCTAAGGCTTGTATCATGTCAATACACAGTTCATATTTTTCTTTTTTTCTGTGTCTTTCAGGTATTTTTCTTTGACTGTGTATAGAAAGCCATTTTGTCTAGTAATGATAAAATATAAAATACTACAATGCTGATAATCATAATCAGTATTAAGACAATTTTAGGTAACTCACTTAGCTTTTCATAAAGCTTGTATCTTTAAGCCATCTAAAGTAGTACTATTCGGGGTCCTAAAGTCTTCTGTTATAGTTGCTTCTCATCCTAAACTCTCTCCTGTGGATTTCCCAGATGACTTACCTCATCTGTTCATGTCTTAATTTGTCAGCAGCTGGAGTGATCTCTGTGTTGTGCTACAAGTTGGAGTGACAAATGTTGTTTAAAACATCTCACTCTTTCAATTTTACCTATTATGACTCAGGAGCGAAATGCTAGGCTCCTTCTAGAGGATGTCAATAGAAGGTTGACGTCTGGCTAGTTCACACTGGCAGAGAAGGCACACAGATTACCTTCCTACTCCTCTGATATACAAGAAGGAAAAAAGCCTTTCTCTTTCTCCATGCTGTCCTAAATACCCTCCTCCTG
>CAJQZJ010017261.1:0-10953 GCA_907164525.1 Lophiomys imhausi | reverse complement strand
CCCCCCCCATCCTCTCACACCCACGCACCCCATGCCTATGTGCAAGCACTTAGATGCATGGTATGAACCTTTAGCCTGAAGTAGTTCCCATCCATGGGAAAAGCAGCAGATAACCCCATTTTCCATTTGGTGGTCGCAACAACGCTGTCCAAAGTTAGCAACGCCTATTGCACAAACATAAAACCAAGGTTATGACAGATTAGGTGTCTTCTGCTGGGACAGTGGTGGGGCCAGAAATCTGCCTAAATGCCAGAACCTCTCCTGTTAGTGAGTTCCCATTTTGGCTCCTCTATTGTATTCCCCCCTCCAAAACCATTCCCTGTGAACTGAGGGTGTATTCAAGTAATAGTGCAGGAGCACCTACTTAGTACAAGGCCCTGTGCTGGGTACCAATGTCTGAAAACACAAAAAAAGCTGAGCTCCCCCAGTGTATTTGGCCAGCGATGTGGTCTGGCCTATCCTAGTCAGGAAGGCAGAGACTGAAACAAACTGTCCTTTGAGGCACCCTTGAAGCTTGTTTTTGGAGACAAGGGAACAGGGAACAAACTCCTTAGCAAGGGAGCTGGAAGCTAGTATAGCCTAAGGAAGGAAGCTTACAGCCCCCAAAGAGTCTGAGATGGGTAAACTTGGTGGAGGTGGGGAGGCTAGATGTTCTGGACAATGTCCCCACCCACATAATCCAAAGACAAGCATGGGCTACATGAGCTGGAGGGCTCTCATAAGTGTTAATCCACCCAGTCTTCTGCCTGCCCCTACCCACCCACACTTTCTAAATAATCCAACTGGTTGTCAAGACAGTGCATTAAAATGTCTCTTCTACCCCATGACACCCAGCACCCGCTCCCTACTCTCAGTGCTAGAAGGTACTAATAAAGCAGACCTACTGCTGATGCCAGAACCACCCCCAAATCCCTCCTTCAGGCCCTTCCCAACTCCAGTGAGGCTCTATTTCAGAGTCTTTATCCCACTGTTTCATGTTTGTCCTCTTTCTACCTTGGGGGAAGCGGGCAGTAGAAGTAGGTGAGTGGTCTGGGGACTGCCTGCCCAGAAAGAGAAAATTGCTTCTGGATAAGATGTGCACTTGGAGGGAGAAGAGAGGCACAAACTCATGTGCCCTTGCTTCCAGGCTAAGCATTAAGAAAGAGAGTCAGTCATTAAGTCTAAGGTACAGCCAGAATATCTGAGTCCTCATTTTTATCACTCTTAGTTGTCTGACTTTGGACATGTCCTTTTGTTAATCTCTCCTTACTCATCTTTCTATGAAAGGTAGAGAAGATAATAGCTCTAACTACCTTATGGAATTGTCACAGGGGCTAAGTATGGTTAAAAAATATGTTAAGGATTTCGAAGAGGGTCACTATTATTGTCATTATCATCATTACCAGAGCTGTTGCAGTGTGACAAATGTCACCAAAGATGACCAGAGAAAAGAGCCCTATATGTACAACAAAGAGAAATTTCCTAGATGCGATAGAATCTGAAGTCACAGGAAAGTCCAGACCCAGTGCATGGAGGTGTTATGCTGGAGCCCTGCATAACCCCAGGTCAGGGAAAGACAACAAAACAACAAAGCTGCATGAAGTACAACTTAGCAACAATCACACAAAGGCTTTATTTACATGGTCAGAGTGAACACTCAACAACCCTGGGCAATAGATAGGTACATATCTCTTCATTGTTAGCAGATGCAGGCTCAGAGAGGCAAAGCTACCCAGGGCTTTTATATAAAGACTATCAAAGTAGAGATCATGTTCTTCACAACACCCTCTTGCTCTGGAAGCGTTGTATACAGAGATCTGCTCTACTCTGAGCCTTTTCCCAACAATGCATTCTTTCCTTTCTTTTATTTCTTTTTGACAGGGTCCTATATTCCACGCTGGCATCAAACTTGCTACTGAGCTGAGGACAAACCTTCAACTTTTGATCCTCCTGCTCTACATCACAAGTGCTAGGATCAGGTGTGCTTTACCACCTCCTGTTTATGTGAAACAGAAAATTGAACCCAGGACCTCTCGCATGCTAGGGAAGTATGTTATCAACTGTGCTACATCCTCAGCCTCTCTATTTTTTGCTCATTGAGAAGGTCATGCCGGGGTCCAGGCTTTGTGAGCCAGTTGTTTAGAGCCAAGCCCTTCCTACAATAGCCCTGACCCTGCCCAGCCTGGTTTGACCTCAGCCTGTAGCAAAATGGTGGGCTACAAGAACATACCTCAGACAGGCTGCCTCCCCTGGAGGTTGCTCCTTCAACTACTTGAACAGAGTTGCAGCCCAGGCAGAGGTTCCTCTGTGGTGAGGACACTGCTTAGTCAGCCCCAACTGCTTTGGCTGCCGGGTGTGGTTTGAGGAAAACAGGGAGAGCTGAGTGTCAGGAGACCTGGGTTCCAACTCTTGCCTCATTGGAAACTGTTCTCTTCCCCCTCCTGAGCCTCAGCTGGACACTGCCAAGGATCACACCAAAGGGATCAGGGCAGCTGCTCTGCCAGGCTACTCTGAGAACACAGAGGGACCATGGGAGTTAAAGGGTCCTGGAAACTAAAGTAATGGGAGAGATCACAGCCATCATCGCTTACCACAGGAAGGAATGACTGAGTTGGTGTTTCTCTCTGCCTGATTCACTTGTATAGTCCCCCCCTGTAGGCATGGCTCACACACATTTCTATCTTCAATATTCTCTAAAATACCCCCTTTTCCTCCCTCCACACCAGTTGCTGAGGCCAAATGGCAGAAAAGTACAGTGTTTGAAGCCCCCACCCAGGCTACATTAGCACATTTAGTTAAATACCTACTCCCAACAGCCTTGTTGCCAGTCAAGGAAGAGGATGCCAAGAGAAAGGCCTTGCTTTCCATGGGTTCCCCAGTTTTGAGATCTGATTGGACCTAAACAACAAATGAACAGGATGGGATTGTATAAAATGTCTTGGCTCAAGGTTCCAGGGGCTCAGTGTCTGCCTGTTGGGATCATCAGAGAGGGATTATTGAGATGGTCATCCTGAAAATAAACAGAGGAGAATAGGGCATACCCCACTGTTAAAAGGGTCACAAACAGTAGCACAGAGAGGGGACAATGATGAGGCTGGAGAGGGGTTGACCCAGGCCCAGAAGGAATATTTGCAGGAGCTGAGCTATTTAGGTTGGAGAAAACAGAGGGATCAGAGAGAAAAGGAGGTTCTAGGTAGTTCCAAGGGGCAGAACTGGGTCTCAGGGTTAGAAGCCTCAAGGAGATACCATTAAGTTCAACAGGAGACAAAACTTGCAGTCTTCCCATTGATGGGAACCACAGCTTGCAACTTATATTATTCCAAGATGCAGAAGCCAGGTGAATAGTAACTACACAATCGCAAGGGGGATAGTGTAGCTTTAGAATGTGTGGGCCTCTGTCCTCTGAAGGCCCTTCTTCTCTGGACTCTGTTTGCATACCTAACTCTAGGGGAGATTGTGAAAATAAATAAATAAACAGGCCAAACCCTCCCTGATTCCCAGAGTCCTGCGATCTCAAGAACACCTTGGGCTCATATTTGCCAGAGGGAAAAGTCACTCATTAACTTGTGGCTGAATGGGTCAGAGGGAGACCTCCTAGGACAGACACAAACATGGGAAGGAGCTAGGGAGCAGACTACCCAGGCCTGGGAGAATTCCAGCTATGGCATCACAGGACTCAGACAGCCCCACCTGACCTGGGCTATGGAGATTTAGTGACTGGCCCTGGTTGAATTTGTAGCCAGATCTATATCACTCTGTGGCTAAGCAAAAGGTGGTAAATGGAAACACATATTCACATGGCTGGAAGGGAGCTGGGAAATACAGAGTCCATGTACCTGTCCTACCCAAGTTACAGATGTAGAAATTGAGGCCCAGGGGTAACGTATGCATTTTCCTTAAGTCACTCAGAGACAGAAACAGAAGACAAGTTCCTAGCTCTATTAGACACACAGGGTTCATTAATGTTGATTAGTCTGTTCCTTCTGAAACTATACAAAAGTGCCTAGAACTTTCCAAATTGTGTCTGGGTTCTGGCCTGACTCTTTCTACTACCTGTCTTGATACAGGTTCTTGGTGAAAGACTTTTTCTTCCACCCCAGAGGCCCTCAGCTTCTCAGCTAACTGACTCAAGACCACTGCCCTTGCTCCCTACTCCCCATCTCAGCAGCATTTGGGATTGGACATTGGACCTTGCCCATGCTAAGTAGGTATGAGAACTGAGACATCTCTAACTCTCTTTTTGTTTTTTATTTTGAGGCAGGATCTTGCTAGCTTGTCTGGATGGCATTTGAACTTGCTTGGTCCAGGCAAGCCTTGAACTTATGATCCTTCTGCCACGGCTTCCCAAGTAGCTAGGATTATAAGCTTATGCTACCAGGCTTATTTCTTGTTCTTTTAACCTGCTGGAAACACCCAAATCCCTTTCTGACTCTAATGCCTACAAAAAAAAAAAAAAAAAACCTCAATGACATCTAATTCGAGTATATGTACTTCAAAGAATAACTACTTCTGTTTGTTCATACGACAGAGGGGCAGAATTTTAATTGACTCCAGAAGTTCTCGTGACTGGATATTTGTCAGTATCCCTCTGAAAGGAGGTAACGGTTTAAGATGGGGTCCCTTTAAGGCTTGGAGTGGACAGGGAGTTAGTTAATGGCCATCCTGTAGAGGTGACTTTCCAAGGTGGTTATTATGTGGCTCAATCATTAACCAAGCAGTGGCAGGACCCCAGGCTTGTTGGAAAGAGGCCACTCCTTTCCCAAGGACAGCCCAAGAGCAAGAAGCTGTAGCCAGGCAGGACATTCCTGGGGTCTTTCTCTCCCTGACAAGACAGCCAGCAGTGGGGTAGGTGAGGGCAGAGGCCTCTCCTGCCCACATGGGGCTGGAGGAGGGCCAGCCCGGAAATGGAGGAAGTCAGCACACCCTTAATGGAGAAGGAGGGAAAAGAGAGACAGTGAATGGTTTTTATCATAAATGAAAGAGGAAGCTCCAAGCTGGGCCTTGGTGATTAGATGACAAGCTGGAAAAGACGCTCATCCTGAATGCATCCTGTTTTGCTTCAAATTGGCCTCAGGGTCCCAGAGCTTGGGAGGGGCCTGGATAGAGAGCAGCCTCCCAGGAATTCTCCCAGGACTGCTGACCTCAAACTCTTGGGTGGCCCCTGAGCACAGGAGGCAAATGGGAGTTAAATCTCGTTTGCCACTTGAGGAATGAAAGCTCGGAGCTTCTGAAGTTCCAAAAGAAGATTCTCCAGGTCAGCCTTGGCAGCTAACATCTGCTAAGGGTAATGGGGCATCTGGAAAATACAGAGTCCACACTCTATAATCCCTCTAGCCTCTCTTCTACAGTTCAGATCAAATGTCACTCACTCGTCAGCAATTCCCTCTAGTCTGAACTCTAGGGCAAAACAACTGGAAATGTGAATACTAACCAAAGTTTTGGTGACACTAAGGGAGTAGGTTTTGGTGTGATAATGAAACTATGGTTATTTGTTGCAAATCCTTATTTTTTTAAACATTTATTTATTTATTTATTTATTATACAGTATTTGCTCTACATATATGCCCGGGCACCAGATCTCATTATAGGTGGTTGTGAGCCACCATGTGGTTGCTGGGAATCGAACTCAGGACCTTTGGAAGAACAGCCAGTGCTCTTAACCTCTGAGCCATCCCTCCAGCCCCCGCAAATCCTTATCTTTTTTTTTTTTTTTTTTTTTTTGGTTTTTCGAGACAGGGTTTCTCTGTGTAGCCCTGGCTGTCCTGGACTCACTTTGTAGACCAGGATGGCCTCGAACTCACAAAGATCCACCTGCCTCTGCCTCCCAAGTGCTGGGATTAAAGGCGTGCGCCACCACCGCCCAGCTAAATCCTTATCTTTTAGAAAGACATATTGAAATATTTTTAGGTGAATTGATAACATGCCTGAGATTTGTTTCAGAGTAAGAAGGAATGGGGTGAGGTAAGAGGGAGTATGGTCCTTGAGATCTAATTACACTAATTGTTCCTCTTTTTAAAATATTTAAATTTCTTTATAATATTTTAAAATCCTCAATGAGGAATGTATCAGACCACTAAACCCCTAAACTGGATGGTGAATTTCCCAAAGGTGGGGGTTATAACCATGGGTCCTCCATGAGACCAGTGCCAAGTCTGAGTTTAATGAATAATCATCTACAAAGCAGTTTGTAGTTTACAAAGCACTTAGCTATTAATCCCCTCATTTAATCTGATGAATTGGAAAACACAAAGAAACGGAGGGTTGAAGGTGTTGGGAGAACAACAGAGACTGGATTTAGACCTTATGTGTCTGCCTAGCCCTCCAATCCCTTGTTCTTTGTTCTGTGACACCCTGGACTGCTAAAGAACTTAACATTGGGTTCTCAAATCCTTGCATGTGGCTGAGGTAAACAGGAACAGCAATTGCTCACCATGCAAGACCCCAGAATGGAGGGCCACACCAGAGGAAACTCAACACACAAACTCAGCACTTCAGACTTGAGACTATGGTGTAGCGGGGGTTGAGGGTGGAGAGGGGCTATAATCCACTGACTCATACCTACAAGGGCCCATGTACATAACCCCACACACAAGCCAAGTCCACAGTCACGAATGATTAAAGCGTTAGTAAACTCTTGCCACCAACAACTGCATGAGCAAGTAGCACAGTGCTCAAGCATCTCACCTGGAGTTGTGGGCTGGGAGGGAATATGAAAGTCACCGATGGTTAGGGGCATATCTCAGTACTGGAGTGATTGCCTAGAATGCACCAGACCAAAGGTTCCATCCCCACACCCCAACACCAAAATAAAACAACCCCACCCCCCAGATGCTCACAGAGTTTAAGATATTGATGAACACAGGCCTCCTATTCCAAACCCGGAAATCTTTGGCAATCCCACACCGAGCAGCTAAGTGGCCCAAGGCCATAAGGTTTGATCTTACCCAAATTGGGAGCTCAAAGAAAAAAGTTCTCTCTCTCTTTTTTTTCAAGATAGGGTTTCTCTGTATATCTCTGGCTGTCCTGAACTCACTCTGTAGACCAGGCTGGCCTCGAACTCACAGAGATCTGCCTGCCTCTGCCTCCTGAGTGCTGGGATTAAAGGCGTGTGCTACTACTACTCTGTTGAATTTAGTCATTTTCAACAAAACAAAAAAAATGGCCCAGTGAGATGAAGAAACATAACCAAGATAGCATATATAATATAGGCTAACTTCTTCTTTTTTTTTTTTTTTGGTTTTTCGAGACAGGGTTTCTCTGTGTAACAGCCCTGGCTGTCCTGGACTCGCTTTGTAGACCAGGCTGGCCTTGAACTCACAGAGATCTGCCTGCCTCTGCCTCCTGAGTGCTGGGATTAAAGGCGTGTGCCACCACCGCCCGGCTAAAAGTTCTCTTTTTCACTCAAGAGTAAAGTAACTCCTTTCAGCTGAAGACCCCTTTTCCATCCTTCCAGAAGAACTTGCCATTCATGGATCCCACATTATCCATGACTGGAACAAGGAGCTTCAGAAAGCAAAAGAGCATCTCAGCCTGACATTACTCCTCCTTCCCTTGTGACTGGCTTTGGTCTTGTGTCCCTGCTGCTATCCTTCTACTTGGCTCCAGACAGCCTATGCTCCCATTCTAATCTGTAGTGCTCAAGATAGATTTTTTAAAATTTCAGTAGAGATGGAGGGCAAGATATGATAGACAGGGGTGATTATGAGCAAAGTACAATAATAGCATGCATGTATGGGAATATCATGTCATTCATTATTTTGTACATTAGCTAAAAATTAATAAAGATAAGACAGAGGGTCAAAGTCTGAGCCTCTTGGTACCCCCTTTCTCTTTCTCCTCTGCTCCAGCATTAGAAGTGTTAAGGCCATCCATCATCTTTACAAGGCTCATTGCCCCCTCCTCTGCATCCGCACCAGGTATGTGGCCACCTTGCCATCTTTACATCTCCAGATATCATCTCCTGGTAGCCTCTCATGAAGGCAGAGGGAACCCGCAGATGCACACAGAGCCTTGGTATTCATCAAAGAGCTCTTTGCAATGTAGAATGAGGCCAAGCAAGCAAGGGAGAGCAGCCTCTCTGTTCAGTACGGTGTTTCTCAGCTGTAACTATAGAGGTTCAAGGAGCAGAAATTCCAAGTCCAGAACCTGGATGAAAGACCAAAGCTCTGAAGTAACGACCAACACCAGATACCTGGCCTGGCAAAAAACGACAGCTCCAACTTCAGGATAAAAACTTTATCCTCACAACATCCTCCCTGCCCCACTCTGCCCACTCTACCACTCACCTAGACACCACCTATGCCTTGGGCTGCCCACCTCCAGTCCCCAGAAAAGAAATGTCTCCCTTTCATTCCAGGAAGGTTAACGGGAGAGGAAACTCAGACAACAGGGATAGAGCCAGCATAGGCAGGGACTACAACTCTTAGAGTGGATGCGGATGCTGGTGGTGCAGCAGGAGTCAGGGTTTGAAAATAGCCCTGAGTGATTCATTACCCTCTTCTCCCAGGATTACTGGGTGCTCTGAGAGAGACCCAAGCAAACTAGGACAACAATAATTTGCCTGAGTATTATGTCTAAGTACACTCTCTGGGGTTCCCAAAGTGAGAAGCCTAGTGTCTGGAGGAAAAGACCCACCCCCTCCTCATATTCAATTTGATTGCTGTCTCCCCCACAGTAGTTTTCCAGCCAGTCTAGCTGCATAATCATCACAAGACTCGCCAACTGCCTAGCTGCAGTCGCCCCAAATGTCTCAGAGACCATCATCATTCTTTGCTTTACCCGTTAGGAGACTGGAGTCAGGCACCAAGTTGGCCAGTGTCAGAGCAGAAGAGATTGGGGCCCTTCTGATACTGAAATCGAGCTGCCAATTGAGGTGCCATTGTAAACACTTGACACTCACGAAAGCATGACTCGTCTAAGGTCACATGAACTGGCCGAACCCCGGTTTCCTGCGTGGTAATTCAGTGCTGGACTTGAGCAATTGTTAGAAGAGACATTGAGACTACTCACATTAAAGCTCCCTCAAACTTCCGTCTAAATAGCCTTTCATCTGAGCTTTTCCAATCTAAACTTATGTGGGACTTCATGGCAAACTGAGACCCAGAAAGATGCGACTTATCCCGAAGTATTCATTAACTTGCTACCTCGAGGACAGCACAATCCCAGGCGTTGACCAGGTGGGGAGGCAGTGAGGCGGGGTCGGACGGGAAAGTCCATGGCGCCCGGGCCTTCCTGAAAATGTCCCCCAAAGTAGGAGGGCAGAGTAAGACGACATCCCCACCCTCCCGAGTCCCTGGAAGGCCGCGTCGCCAGTCAGGCCCGGGGTCCTCAGGCCTCCAGACCCGACCCATTTGCGGGGCTCCGATGGGAATGTGCAGCTGACGCGGGCAGGGGTCTCCAGTTTCTATAACTCTGAACCCCCAACCCCTGAGCTGAGGCAGCGCGGCTACTTTCCTTCCTGACTCCCGCGTCTTCAGCCCAGCGGAACTGCCATGAGACCAGCAGGGCCGAGCGCCACAGCAGCTAAGCGGGATACTGAAGCCCAGGGCCCCAGTCCCTCTGGGTGTCCCCCTGACGTCTCCCCAACTCTTACTTGGCAGTCGCGTCCACACAGCGGCAAAGGGAGGGAAGGCAAGCGCGGACAGGGCTGCTCGATGAGGACACGCGTGGAGCCAGGGGTAACGGTGCCAGCCAGAACAGCAGCTGTAGCAGCTGCTTAGCCGTTGTCAACCAGACTCTGCTCGCCGCGCAGGTGGGGAGGGAGGGAGCGTCCGCGAGTAAGCTGTAGAGGTGTTCCGCCCACCGACAGGTCTTTAGACCAATGAGAGCTCATCCCCCGCCCCAGTCTCCCCAGAAAGCGGTCCAAATACGGTGGGCGGAGCTCTGCCAGGCAGCTCCTCCAATGCCCTGAGCCTTTCCCTCAGGTCACTGGACTGGAGCTAGGAGGCACAAGCCCCAGGACCCAAGACAGAACTTTGAAGGAGTCGAGCTTGAAGGAGCGAGTTGGCCAGGCACACAGACTTATATTTATTGAGTTCTGAATGTGTCTGGAACTGCATGCGGGCTTCAAACATGCCATATGCACGAAAGGGTTTAAGTGACTTCCCCAGGATAATTTATAGTAAGTCCGGAAGATTGCATCAGTGAGATACACAATTAGTAGAGGCAAGCAAATGAGAAGGGAAGAAACTCCATATAAGACCAAGAAGGTGCCATTCCCACCTTATTCAGACACTAGCATTCTTCAACCTCCCCAATACCTAACCCTTTGGCCCTTGCAAGTCCAACCTCTACTTCCATATAGAAACAGATGGAGAAGTCAGGGTACCAAAGTTGATTATGCAAGAGGTTTCCAGGAGTTCTGAAACCAAGGACCCCCAGAAAGCCTGTTCAAATTCAGTAAGAAACTGTTAAGAATTGGTTTCTTCCTTGCCTTGCCTGTGAAATTTCCTGCACAAGTTGACAACATTGATTCCACTATTGAATTGAAGACTTCTATTCAGCCAGTGCTAGGAATGTCCAAGATCTCAGGGCACTGTAACTATGTTTGCAATGACAGAAACTGGAGAGAGGTGACTTATTCTGGGATACTCAGCAAATCCATGGCAGGCCAATACTTGCACACTGGTTATTTTCTCCACACCTAATAGATGAATGGAATGGAGCTAAGGTCATTAGACTACAGTGACTGCATCCATCTCACTGGATTGCTAAAGTAGCCAACACAACCGTCCGCTCAAGGTCATTGGAGGCAACGGCAGAACCAGGCATCCTGCCGCCAGTCTACCAGGCTAAACAAATTTCCCCACCTTCCTTCCTGGCTAGCCCTCACAAGAACCAAAGGAGTGACAATGAAGTGAGACAACCCTAATATGTATTCTCTGCTCTTCTCAACAGAAGGGCTGCAACTGGTATCCTGTGACAGTTTTTTTTTTTTTTCAAAGGGGTTGCAGCTTATACACCTGAACACACTGC
>CAJQZJ010017216.1:0-10833 GCA_907164525.1 Lophiomys imhausi | reverse complement strand
AAAAAAAAAAAGGGAAGAGGATGGGGGGGTTGAGGGGGAGGAGGGTGGAAGGGTGGGACTGGAGGGGGGAGTAGGGAGGGGATTGTGATTGAGATGTAACTTGAAGAAATAAAAAATAAATTATTAAAAAAAATAAAATAAATAAATTTCAATAATAAGATTACTAAGTTTGGACCTTAACTTAGATATCATATACCCTCTAAAATTCTTTTATTTTCTTTAGTAGAGGTATGTTATGAAAACAAAATGACATGTACTTCATAACTTTTGTCAAAAAAAATGAAGCGGAGATTGTTATCTTAATTGCTACATAAGCACAATGATGATTTGGGCCTTGGCCCCAAGAGTCTGAAATATTTACTAGTTGTTCTCTACTAGAAGATGTTTTCCAACCCTCTATATAGATGATTGTATAAACCTGTCTTTTAGGAACAGAAATATTGATCAACTTACTCTACACAGCTTCATAATATATGTGGTAAAAAGGTCATTACCAAGAACTAAGTATGTGCAGAAGAAAGCTAGCTGTATCTGCAGACAATTCCTTTTTTAGAAGAGCAATCTGGACAGGTGAAAGCTAACTTTGGGTTGAATTTAAGAACAAACCTTTTTTGGTTTAGTGTAGTTCTGAGGTCGAATGTCTTACTAGAATTTGATGATTGATACTGTCAGCTTTTTAAATGGTATAGTCTTGTGGAGGCCTAAGAGCTTAGGATGCCTTGGTGATGACTCATGGTGCAGCTTCCAGGGAGGCATATGAGTAGCCCTGTGTTTAATCCCTAACACTACACAATAAAGAATTGACTTTTCTGGTAACATTTTGTATGGATTTCCATAAAACCTCTGTTAGTTTTTTCTTTTCCTTTCTTTCCTTCCTTCATTCCTTCCTTCATTCCTTCCTTCCTTTCTTCCTTTCTTTCTCTTTTAAAGTTTATTAATTCAAATTTCATCTCCATCCCAACCCCCTCCCTTCACCCCTCCTAGTCCCACCCTCCTACCTATCCTACTCCTCTTATGTGGGGTAACTCCATTTATCAGCCCCTCTCAGTTCCTCAGTCACATGAGGGCCAAGAGCTTCCTCTTGCACCTTCCTCATGCGGCCTACATGACAGTTCCACTAGAGTGAAGTGTCCCACTTACAGGTAGCAAAGATCATGTTCTTTTGGGTCTGTTGATTGTAGGGTAGCTATCCTGTCCTATATGGCTAAATCCAATTATGTTAACCTGATACAAGCGAGTGTTATCTGGGAAGAGAGGATCTTACGAAAAATGCCTCCATCATACTAGCCTGTAAGCAGGTCTATGGGAGCATTTTCTTGATTATGATTGATATGGGAGGGCTAAGTCCACTGTGGGTAGTGTCACCCCTGGGTAGGTGGTCCTGGGAGGTATAAGAAAGCTGGATGAGCAAGAACACAGAGAACAAGCAGTGTTCCTTTATGGTCTATGCTTCAGTTCTTGCCTCCAAGTTCCTGTTTGAGCTCCTGCCTTACATTCTGTCAATGATGGACTCTCACCTGGAACTGTAAGCTAGACAAAGCTTTTTCCTCCACAAGTTAGTTTTCTTCATGGTGTTTCTCACACCAGTGGAAAAGGAAACTAGGACAGAGCCTTTGTGGTTTCTTGGCTCAGTCATTTGTCTCTGCAGGCTAGGAATCGAGATTCCCTAAGAACAATCTTCAGTCCTTATAGAAGGCTTGAGTAACTGTCACTGGATGGTGGCTCAAAGAACTTCCAGGTAGAATGGCGGTGCATCATTTTACGCCAGTTTACAAGCTACCTGAACACACTTAAGGTGTATTTAGTATGTTCCATTTCAACAGTCATTTGGAGCAGGTTCTTTTGGTCTATGCAGATAAAAATCCTAGGTGGGGAAGCTGTTCAAGGATGTTAGGGGTAATAGCAGTTGGTGCTCTTTGGTGTTACACTCGTGGTGAAGGTCTCTAGTATCAGAACCCTTAGCTCCAAAAAGTCACAGGTCTTGTATCAACCTGGTAGGTTAGGGTTCCTTGGTGGCAGGAGGTGTTGCAGCTTCTTAGGTAGGACTAGGTGTTGGGATTTCTCAACCTTTGGCAGTAGCCAGTGCTCTATAGCTCTTGAGTAGGCCTAAGAGGAAAAAGATTCATTTGCCATTATTGTGAGCTTGTGTCACAGCTCATGTCCTGGGACCTGATGTCCTAAGGACTTGCCAGATCTTTGGAACTCTTCCAGTTACCAGGCCCTGCAGTTTCTGTTCTTTGGCTTCTTGTAACTATTTATTTCTTCAGTCTCAGGTTCTGTCTTCTTTTGCCATCTCTCTGCTTCCCCTGCCCCGTTTCCTACCATGTCTGCACTTAAATTGTTCAGCTGTGGGTTGCGTTCTTCATCTGTCAAGCAGCCAGCTTCCTTAGCTTGGCCTCCTGATGGATCTGTTATTTCTGCCACTGCTGTTCTCTGTGCCAAACCTGCCATTCTGCTGTCTCTTAAGCCTCTTTCTTCATATTAGCAGCTACACATTTGTAACAGAAAGTAGGTAAGAAAAGCCCACTCAAGAAAAGCCTTTTACTGAACTTAATGCTCAAATATGAGAGGCAACACTGGAGAATGTCTCCCAGTTGACTGAGTCTGAACAGCCTGCTTATATAGCCTGACAAGGAATATTTGAACAAATCACGGCCATTTGTTTCATACCTTTCCCTTATTACCACTACAGCAGTCCTACTAGACTACCAAGTGGAGTGCTCCCTCCCTGCCCTCCATGGAACTGACTCTGAGGGCATCTAGAATTTATTAAAGCTTATGACAGCAAAAACTCTGGTGCAATCTAACTCAGACAGCCCTTGGCTACAGTTATGCATAAGGAACATAGACTGTCAGCTCTGAGCTGTGTAGTTTTCTTAAGCATTCTATGTAACCAAACTTTTAAGTTATTATTTAACACTTATTTATTACTAAATTCACTTATAACAAACACCAACAATTTCTTAACTATTAATCCTATAAATTCCTACAACCCCTTTAACCTATCCACTAAACCTATTGATAATCATAACAACTACTTTCATACCCTTTTAGAATGATACAGTCTCTGGGGCAGGTCCTCAGTCGTCAGGAAACCAGTCTCGGGGGTAGACTCTTTAACGCACTCAGCAGTCCTTTTTCTGGAATAGCTCAGACGCAGGTTCGTCAGGGTAAATTGGCTATCGAAGTCTCACTTTAAATAAGGCTTGAGGCTTTCTTCTCTCTGGGAGACCTCAGCGTCTGTAGGCCACCTTACTTCCTTCGTATCAGCAACTCTGCCGTTCTGCCTCAGTCTTTAAAGCTGGCCACAGTTCCGTTCAGGCCACTGTTCGGACAGGTCAAACCCCTCTAGGCAAAAGCTGAGCCACAGGGTTTAGTCCTTGGCCTTTTGCTGTCTTGCCGAGGCTTTCTCTGCTCACCAGCTTCCTTCTGCCTCAGGGAGATCTGGCCATTGGTCTACCAGAACTTTCTCCAGCAGGACTCTCGGAGCTCTCTCATATCGGGGGCCCTTAGCACGCACGCCTCTGGGCTCATCCACTTGTCCTTAAATAGGATCACTCCTTGTTTCACCTGCTTCAGCTTAATTTGGGCTCTGCCCACTTAGCAGTTGAAAGCAATGCCAGGTCATAAAGTCTTTCCTTGTTTCACCTGGCTTCAACCTTGTTTTTCAGTCCAAAGAGACTCCCCTCATTTCACCTGACTTCATCCATAAGCTGATAAGCTAATTGCTCACAGCAGTTGATCTTCATGCCCCGAATTAAGAGACTGTATCAGAAACTTAGGTATTCACTAAATCTAACTTATATTAACCTATCAGCCCCTACATATCCCCTTTCTTGTAAAATAAAAAATGAATCTACAAGCATAACTACATATACAATGTAAATAAGTTGTCTATGTACAATAATTCTACATGTTGGCTACTGGAATAAAGGTAGCCTACCCTAATCAGGTTAACAGATAAATATTAAATAAAATATTTTTATTTTGGTCAAGAAAGCCAGAGAGGCAGGAAGATTGTAAAAGCTGCTAACTGGAGAGCTAATTTGCCCTATTCCTCCAAGTCATTTTTTTTTTAATTTACAAGGAAATGAGCAAAAATGTCTGCTTACAGCATGAACCTAAAGACCATATTAACACTACTAGTGATTTAATGCTTTAAGGCAATTTACTTTTATTGTTTTTAATCATGCTTAGGTGTGTTGTGTCTGCGTGTCAGTATGCGAATGTGAGCACAAGTGTCCTTAGAGGGCCAGAGGTGTCTGAATTCCTGAAGTTGGAGTTTTAAATTGTTGTAAGTCACCTGTGGGTACTGGGAGCTGAACTCTGGTCCACTGGGAGAATAGTTAGTACTTTTAACTGCTGACCCATCTCTCTAGTCCCTATTTTAACAGTTCATAACACTTGCCAAGTGTTCCAGGGAGACATGTATCCGTCTCTTCCATCTTCCATTTCCCAATGTTCCCTGGTTTTAAACCCTGTGAGAAGAACCTCCATTGCACTCATACTAGAATATACATGGCTTTGTATAATTCCCCGAGACGCTAGCAGTCTCCCATACTGTAATCCTCTCTCACACAGCTTTAGCTAAGGTGTCCTTCCTGACCTATTATTTCCTTTCATCTTAGTCAATGATAATTTCAGGTCTCCTAATCAAATGCAAACCCTCTTTTTTTTTTTTAATCCAAGGGGTTGCCCATTCTAATAACTCATTTTTTATTCCAAATAATCCTTATTGGAACAAGGTCTGTAGTTATGAGTGTTTAGCATGTTCTAGGCAAATAAAAGCATGGGATTTGACCCAGCTGTAACTAGGTCACAAACAAAAAAAAATAATTCCAAGATCTACTAACTTATATTATAATAAACGTGAGCTGTTAGGCTAAGTGCAATAATATATAACTTTGGATTCAGTTTCGTTAATTTTACTTTTAACTGGTTTTTATAAAAGCAGTTATAAAAGTGAAAGGCTTTTCTAGCATAGTGTGATACTCTTTGCACCTAGGGGTGTTTGTAACAGATCTCTTGATTGGTCAGCTAAAAGTTAAATGTAACAATGATCTTTACCTGTGAGAGGTAAATTTAACTCCAAGCTCAATACACTCAACTACCTCACCCACACTGTTGGTTATGCATCTATTCTTTCTCATTATCTTCCTTATTTTTCTATTCATTTTGAGACATGATCTAATGTAGTTCTGTCTTGGCTTGAACTTACTATGTAGCTGAGAATGACCATGAACTTCTGATCCTCTTGACCCCACTTTCTTAGTGTTGAGAGTCCAAGTTTTGCCCACTGTGCCCAGCTCCAAATTTTCCATAATAAAAGGTTATATAAAACTTTGTACTAAAGCAAATATGACAAAATGGTGGGTGACACAGGCGGGCATCTATGAAACTCATACAAGTTGTTTTTGAGAGTCACACTGTAGTCCAGGATGGTCCTGTATTACTCAGTGTGTAGCACAAGTTGGCCTTGAGTGCCTGATATTGTGCCTTTGTCAATCTAGTGCTGATGTTACAAGTGTGTATCATCATGCCTGCTGTTCATCCAGTCTTTAAATATTGTTACTTATTAAGACCAGTTTGGTCGACATAGTTCCGGACCAGCCAGGGCTGCATCATTAGACCTTATTCTAAAAGGGAAAAAAAGAAAAAGAAAGAGAGAATAATAATAACAATAATATGTAATGGCTAAAGGTTCATTATTAAGGATTGTAAAATTTGGCTTCATTAATCTCCCTTTTTCATGGCTCATTCCAAAATTCAAATTGCTTATAAATGTCCAGTGCAAACACATCAGATCCTTTTGTGTGGGCAAAAATGTTCGTGCTTAAGCTCAAACATAGATGTAAACACTTTTATGATTATGAAAATCATAGTGAAATATTTGAATATCCTGGGTTTATTGAACAAAGTCAAGTTGTTAAGGATTATAAATTTCAAGCACATGTATAGCTATCATAATTGGCTCTTTACATATGTGACTATGTCTGAGCCAGGATTTCAGGGAAGGTACACATTTACTAATATATAGCCCACTTCCAAAGGTAGGGTCACACTTCTTTTCATCTATAGTAAACATTTATACAATGATTCTTTAATCCTTCATAAAAAGTCCAGTTTGAAGAAGTGTTAGAAAGTCTGAAAGGATTTCTATTACTTGTACCTGGTTACTGGTAGGTAGGTAGGGGCAAAGGTCTTATATTTTTTCATTTGTTCTTATTGCATTTGTTCTTTTTCCATAGGTTCATGCCTATTGGGGCTGATTTTGTTTCTCTCCTACCATGTTGATATAGTTGTTGAATTCTTCCTTTTATATTCTGTAAAACTGTCGGGCAGTCCCTTGTTCTAACAGGAGCATATGTTTCAGCAAAATTTTCAATAAGTATTATTGAAATCTAAAGAAAAATATATTGTTACTCATTATGGTTCCATCCTTGGTCCTTTTCTTTCTCTCTGAGTAATCTATTTAACCACCACCCACTATCTAGACCCTAGTGCCTTCCAATAAATTATTGCTAATCTTTGTTTCTCTGATAAACTCTAAGATGATGATTAGAAGTTCCATCTTTGAAATTCTCAACGGATCTTTGTTGATGTTTGCTTCAGAAGCACAATGACCTCAGGTTTGAACTAAAACTAATTATTTTTCTTTCTCATCTTTTCTTGACCTAGAGTCCCCAGCAACTCTGTTAACATAATTTCCAACATCAGCACCCCTATGCTTTCCACATATTCTGTTAAATCAAAATCCCTGGAGTTTTAATGTGCGTAAGAATATCACAAGCCTAGATAAACCTAGTTTTGAACAAAACTCTTAGATATTCTTATGTACATTAAAATGTAAGAACCTTTTCATCTCCAGTGGGAGAGCACAGAGTCAGTCTGTTCCCTCTTGTATACCACCCACATGTAGCTAGTTACAGGATCTTGTTGCAACTAGTCCCATATATCTCAACAGTGATCCTCATTTCCCTTCTCATAGCAGAGATTCAGTCGCTCATTGCTACCTGGTTCTCTCAAGGGTCCCCTTATGCTTTGCCTGACTGGTCCCTCCACCGATCATTAAGGAGTGGTGGTCTTTCAAAACACATGCCTAAGATGGAAATCCATCTTATTCCTTGGCTTAACAGCATTCAATAGCTTGACAGCACAAGAACAGTCTTTGGCTTTTCAAGGTCATGGATCTGTTTCCTCAGCTAAAATCCTATCAGGAATCCAACTTCCAGAACATTGAAAGGAGAGCTGCTCTCTCTGAAATAGAGGTCTGCTCTATAGGCTTTAGCCAACACAGCCTCCTTTTGCTGTGTTTGGAAGATAATATTCCCAAAGAGAGTTTCAGAAAACACTGAAGTCCAGAGCTATCTATTCAAATAGCAAATCTTCAGTATTTTGGCATTCCCCTTCCTGCCTCACTATTAACCCATAGTTCAGTTCAGGGAGTAACAGTATATCCTAACCTGGGTGTGTTTTCTTGTGAATGTCTCACACCCTGTCTTTATAACCTAGAATTACAATTCTCTTCTTCTTAAATTGTCATTTTCTGTTATCACTTATGGGTCTTTCTGTTTTTTTTTTGTTTGTTTGTTTTTTGTTTTTTTTTTTTTTTTTTGTAGCTCCGTTAGGAAAAGGGAAGGCTCTTCAGTCTAGGACCCATGCTTTCTTCATGTATATATTTCTTCAGACCCAGAACAATTTCTGATATGAGAGTTTGCACATGTCTGTTGTTTGAGCATTTCTATGCTTTGCAACTAGCTCTATTTTTTTATTTTTTTAATGTATAGAACATTGTGTTTTAAAAAAAAACAGATATTGACCTGACATCTCAACAAAATAATCTTTTCTTGCTTTGTGGCTGAACATCATAACTAGAAGATATGTGCATGTGTCATGAGAAATGAAGCTGAGATAAAATGGCTAGAATATTATTTTTTAAAATTTATTGGTAACTTTTATGAATAGTGTGTACTCATTGTAAAACATAAAATGACAGAAAATTGAAGGTGATACTAAAACATTCATAATATAATCATTCACACATAGACTAAGTATTTTGACTTAGTTTATACTGTTAATTCCTTTATAACAGCTACATGCATACATGTGCATTTTAACACAATTGGGGTGATGTTGACTATATAATTGCTTTTTTGTTTTGTCTTATTTTGAGACAGAATTTGTCTAAGTATCTCTGGCTGTCCTGGAACTCACAATGTAGACCAGACTGGCTTAAAACTTGCAATGATCCAACTGCCTCTGCTATCTGAGTGTTGAGATTAAAAGACATGCAGCAACATAATTACTGCATAATTACTTTTATGCTGGATTTTGTTTACTTGATTTTATTCCCAATGTGGCTTCATATATTTAAATTTGTATTATTAATAATGAACTGTAATATTTCTAAACAATTGCTAAAATATCTTCATAGAAAATCAAGGAAGTCAGAGATGCCCCACATCAAAGGAAATGGAGATATGTTTTTGATGGATCTATTTTAATGGTACATTGCTTAGCTTTAGTAAGGATGAACAGGTCTAAATGTTTTTGAGCATGTGCTAAGCAATTCTATGTAATGGTTCACATTAATAGAAGTAACAAATCTATGAAATAAATATTACTATTTTCATTATAAATATGAATGAACAAGGCACATAAACTTTCAGCTTGTTCCATCTCAGCATATTTGAGAGAGCACTCAACGCCATCCTTTCTTCTAAACACTTATTATTGCATACTTTGTAGACTAAGTTATTTGATGATGAAGGTTTATGAACCTCTGAAACACCCTCTTCTTGACATTAGAACATGCATTATTAAGGTAGAGAGTCTGTCCCTCACTGATCATCTAAGCTTCAACTGTTTGCAGAAAGGCTTATGATTCCCTGTTACAAATAATAGGGCATATACAAGTATATGAAGTCTTTAGTTTTACATGTCAGGACCTGTGCTGAGAACATTAGCTCTTGATCTAATACCCTTTCATGAGTTGATGAATTCTAGAACTAGTGTTCCCTAAATTTCTGTTAAATTATTGACTGAAAGATGGATTTCAAAGAATTTCTATTTCTTATAACTGAATTGCCTTTTCACTGATTGATGCATCTCTGTGTAAAAACTTGTGTATTGATACCTCTTAATAATTGAGTGTTTTATAACTTGCTAATTTTTCATTGTACAATTAAAAATGCTTACATTTGTATTTATTCAATAGTAACAGTAATTACAGAATCATGGTGCAAATTCATCTTCTCCATTCCAGTCAAGAACTAAAAGAATAGCTTACCTTTAATCTGAAAACATTTCAAATGACTGTAACCTCAGTTGCCATCAGACAAAAAAACCGTGAGAGAGACACAAATGTGTAGCCTCCAGTTAAGCACATTCAACACACAAAGCTAAAACTTACTGATATTTATTTTCTTTTGAGCCACTATGATTTGGGGTATTTGTTTGCTGAATTGTTGTACCGTTACTTCATGGTAACTGATCCATGAAGAAGAAAGTGTACACATTATATTTTGAGCTAATGGAATGTTTCCAAGGAAATTTGGATTACTGTTTTATTAACTATATGCTGTATGGTATTACTAGCACTGAAGGTTTGTGTTTCTAGGGAAAGGCCAGAACACAGAAGTTTATGGAATAAACAGATAAATTAAAGGCTGGCTCTGGAGAAAATATAGGGGATTTAGGTCCCAAATGCCCATCTTTGGGGGTCTCAAGGGTACCTTATACTATCAAAGATGTTACAGTTAAACAATAGACAGGAAGTCTTCTTTGTAGGCAGGTTTTCTCTCCAGATTTCAATTTCTTTTTCCCATCTTAGATGTAGACCTCCACTTCTTTAGTTTCTTGTGTGTTTTGGTTCTGATACACTTCTGGGGATTGAATATAGGACATCATACCTGCTGTGATTCCTCTACCACTGAATTATACTCCCAGATACCCCTTTTAATTAATAGGTTTATTTTAAAAACTCACACAATATGTTTTGATTATATACTTTCCCCTCTCACAAGAAACAGCATTTTCCAAAACAACAGGGCTGGTGCACATGGGAATTCACAGGCATTGTGACAGCATGCACAAGCCTGTACATGTTTAAGCTAGACAAAAATCTCAGCATAGAGAAGGGGAATGGGAAGGGGAATCAAAGTCCAATCCTGAAGCAAGAAGTTATCTGCAGTTGATGGGTTCTGGAAGAGAGAAAATAAGTTTTTTCTTCAACAGAGTAACATTCTGGGGATTATAATGGGGCATCTTTAGAAACTATTACACTCCCAAGCAGGTAAGTAGGAAGAGCTGAAGGCAAGAAAGGTCATGACTTCCTTTTCACATTTATATTAGCATATATTAAGTCTACACAACAATGGATTTAATTATGACATTTCCTTCTGTGTAATTCATTTTTATCATCCCTTACCCGTTCTTGTCTCCTTTCCACTACTAGTGATCTCAGTTGAGATGAAATATGAGATTAAATAAAAAGGAAAAAGAAGAAAAGAAAGAAGTGCTTCTCTGTTCCCAGCCTTGTTTTAATTTCTAAGTTAGTTCCAAGTTCTGTGTATGAATTTTTGAGGTACTCCCAATGATTATTGACTACAAATGATTGCTTATCTATTTGAAAGTTCCCATAAGTAAACTGTGCATATGCTATTGGTCAGTATTCTAAACCTCACTCTAAGCATGTTGAAAATCTATTTGACTTTTATGTTGTCACACAGAAACAGGTAGACAAGGGATTGGTTTTATTTTTATTAATTGTATACTAAGAGAACAGTCATAAACATTCTATTTTAAAGCTCCATTTAAACCAATAATAGAGCT
>CAJQZJ010017212.1:0-10856 GCA_907164525.1 Lophiomys imhausi | reverse complement strand
TGGGGGGAAAAATAAATACCTTCAACTAAAAAAAAAAAAAAAAGAAGAAGGGAAGAGGATGGTGGGGCTGAGGGGGAGGAGGGTGGAAGGGTGGGACTGGAGGGGGGAGTAGGGAGGGGATTGTGATTGAGATGTAACTTGAAGAAATAAAAAATAAATTATTAAAAAAAAACAAAAAAACAAAAAAAAAGAATAAAATAACAACACTGCTAATGCAGTTTTTTAGAAGAAATATTCTCATACTTTTCATATATAAGTGTTTGGGAGACATTTCATATTCAAACTATAGTGGCCCAGTTATAAATAAAAAGTTTGTTGCATATTTGGTAGGCAAAATGATTGTCCTGAGTTACACATTTTAAGGAAGAATTTGCTTTCATAGCAGAAAGAATGTATACATAAATTTAAAATTAATATGGAAAACTGGAAGGTATTTTCCTCATAGCCATTTGCACAGCTTTCTAGGAAATTAAGAAAAATGAGGCAGTTTGCCTAGGTACTGTAGTGAAAGGCCAGTTGCCCACCTAGTTTACTAACAAGACAAAGCACATTGTAATGGATATATATATAAAATATGTCCTTCTGCAGAGCACAAGAAATCCTTTGTGTGATACTCTAATGTTATTCATACCACCTGACCTAGCACAGTGGCAGAGATTCTACAATCTAAACAGGACACATCTTAGATTTTTCTCTATTTTATAAAATCAACCTGCTAAAACTGATGCATATAAAAATGCATGTGTGTAATAGATATCCACCAATTCTGCCCCTGAAGTAAAATATCAAGGCCACAATAAAGTATGTTTTATTTGCTCTAGAGGCATGCTTAGTTTCTTCATTGGAATCTTTTAATCAACCTGCAGTGCAGTTTTGTCCAGACCTCTAAACTTACTCTAATGAGACCTGACTCCCAGGGATGCAGGCCAGTCTGAAGAATACACTACTGTCTCTTTCTTTAATGTCTCCTCTGTCTTCATGTCACACTGGCAAGAGATTCTTCCTAGCTGCTCTGGAAATTTCCATCCCAACTGAACCTCCATCACATGATCCTTGTGAGTAGCCTGAATAAATGGCTGTATTCTTTAACCATTGAGTGAGTCAAATAGTAAAGATTGATTGATGCCTTGCTCAACATAGCAAAAAAAAAAAAAAAAATTCAGTTGAAGAGCACAAAACAGCATGGATGGAATCGATAAGAAGGCTTTCTGAAGACATAAACCTTATGTGTTTCTTAACTAGATAATTGTGATGTGGATTCCTAATGATAAATTCATGTAACTTGGGTTTGCAAAAATAAATGTAAGCCATGCAGCTGTTTTTGTTTCTTTTTATCTGTTATTCTTTTGTTGTTGTTGTTTTTATGAGTTTTTGATTACTTTATTTGTTTGTTTGTAATGTGTGCATGCCACAGCGAGGTGACAGCTTACTGAAGTCAGCTTTCTCCTACTACCTTGTGGTTCCCAAAGATGGAACTCAGATCTGCGAGCTTGACAGTAAGTCCCTTAACTCACTGAGCTATTTTGTCTGCTCATATTCCTATTGTTTTCATCTAGGGAAATAATTTATACTTTGAATAAAAAGTAGGCTGAAATTTCATCCTACACACAAAATGTATGCATCTTTTTCAGTCAATTATTCTTCATGGTCCACCCACATGAGTTATCATAAAGGCAAGAACATCACTAAATCTATTCACCTGTTAGTAAATATTTGAGTACTTTACAGTTTAGGATTACATGCCGAGCTGTAATGGACAACTATGTGGGCATGTGGCTTACTGTTCCAGAAAATACCTAGGAGTAGGACGACAGATTCATGCTATCAGTGCAATTTAAACCATAGACACTTCAAAACTATTTTCCAGTGACTGGACCTCATAACACTCCCACAACGAGCAAAGAAAGTTCCAATTGTGTTCATTCTTAACTGACGGACTGAGTAGCAGCCAGACTGAAGTTCCCTGTGTGGAAAGAATCTGCATACAAGACCCATTGCAGGTACAGGTCCATATGTGCCTGGTAGGGCACTTCCTTAAGATCTTCTCTACAGACTCAGAATTTTTTTTTCCAAAAAGAGAGAGGCAGATTGGAATGCAATTCCTATTATAGAGTGTTTCTTTAGTATGAAGAAAGCCCTGAGTTCTATGCTCAGCACTACATGAAACCAGGCATGATAATCATGCCTGTAATCAGAGCACCTGGGAGGTAGAAAGTAGAAGGTCACAAGTTTAAGGATTAGAAATTCAGGGTCATCCTAGGCTACATAGTGAAATGAGATTATCCTCTGTCTCTAAAAACTAAAGAAAGAAAGAATTCACAAAGGAAGAATCTCTAATGGCTGAGAGACATTTGAAGAAATGCTCAACATCCTTAATCATCAGAGAAATGCAACTCAAGATGACTCTGAGATTCCATCTCTCATCTGTCAGAATGGCTAAGATCAAAAACTCAAATGACAGCACATGCTGGCGAGGATGAGGAGAAAGGGGAACACTCTTCCATTGCTGGTGGGAGTGCAAGCTTCTACAACCACTATGGAAATCAGTCTGGTGATATCTTAGAAAACTTGGAATAGCCCTACCTCAAGACCCAGCAATACCACTTCTGGGTATCCACCGAAACAATTCCTCACCAAAGCACAAGACATATCCTCATCTATGTTCATAGCAGCCTTATTTGTAATAGCTAGAAACTGGAAACAACCCAGATGTCCCTCAACGGAGGAATGGATAAAAAAAAAAAAAAGAAAAGAAAAACTGGTACATATACACAATGGAATACTACTCAGCTCTCAGAAACAAGGAAATCATGCAATTTGCAGCCAAATGGATGGAACTGGAAAAGTTCATCTTGAGTGAGCTAACCCAGACTCAGAAAGATGCACATGGCATCTACTCACTTATAATTGGATTTTAGCCATATAGTATAGGATAACTATCCTACAACCAATACACCAAAAGGATCAGGAATATAGACTTTGTTACCTATTAAGGAGCAATTTTCCCTAGGAGTGCTACCATGTTGGCCCCCAGTGGAAGAGGAAGCTTTTAGCCTGTATATGACTGTTGAGCTGAGAGGGGCTGATATGTAGGGACACTTCACATCAGAGGAGTGGGAAGGGTGGGAGAGGGAGGAGATGGTGGAAGGATGGAGCCAAGAGGGATGGAAGGAGGGCACTGTGATGGAAATGTAACCTGAAGCAATAAATAAACAAAACAAAACAAACAAACAAACAAAGAGATTGAGTAAAGAGTGAGAAAGGGAGGGAGGGAAGGAGAGAGAGAGAGAGAGAGAGTAAATTAAAAACACAGCTTTTATGACTAACTAAAGAAAAGGACGAGGGGAAGACAGCAAGAAAAATATAGACAAAGAAAAATATGGACTGTCCTAGAAAGATAAGTCAGCTACCAAGATGGAGAAGAATGGAAACAGATAGTCCTCCACAGTGATCACAGAGTTTTATTAATTGTTAATCAAAAAACCAATAAGATAATTGAAAAATATGAGACAGAACATTTTTTCCCAATGAGTTAATCTGCTTTTGTGTTGATGCTGTTGCTATAGTCACTGTATGTTGCTGTGGTACCTGTGCTCTCCATAGTTTCCAAGGACTCTGTGATCGTTCACTTCTAAGCATCTAAACACTAAAATCAGCTATTTTATGTCCAGGCACTGGAAAGGATACTAATAAAATAAATTGACCAGATTTCTATGGAACAGAAACCTCTACAACCTGAGGATTTTTTCTCTGGCAAATGCAGCAGTAAATTCAGGTAGTGCTGAGTAAATGTCAGGGTGCTTCCTGGAATAAAATGCCTCTATCAAGATACCGAAATATTAAAAGGAGTGTGGGATTCCTGGAGGCTGATGTTTCCAGCATCTTCTTCTCATCTCTCTCCATCTTCTTCACAAAACAGTGCCAAATATAACATGTTTTTATTATTAATACCATTGCACCTATATTGGATTTGAAGATTCAGGAACATGCATCTATATTTAATTTGTATATCTATTTATATAAAGAGAAATGAGACTTTGGGAATAGCTACCTCTAGTTAACAATATCAAACACAGTCATTTTGCTTTTGGGGTTTGTCTTATGTTTTCATTTTTTGACACCTATTCACTATGTAAAAATAGGTATTGAGTGCCCACTGTATGCTAGACAGTGTTCTCACAGCTGGATAGAACAATACAACAAAGTTCCTACCCTAGTAGAACTACCACGGCAAGAAGGAAGACACAACACTGAATAAATCCAATGTCAGGTGGGGCCAAGTATGAGGAAATGAGCAAGAAGGTTGAACAGTAAAGCCACTATAGTATAGGATGGTCTTAAAATGCCTGTCTAATATGTGAAATTGAGCAGATAACACGTGAGCTTACCGAAGAATGTATACATCAGAAGAGCATTCTGAGCAGAGGAAACAGCCACTAGAAGGAGAATGAATATGTGACCGATATGATATGCCAAGTAGGCAGAGGAAGTATGAGTAGGCCAGGAAAACTGACACAAGGGCAGGAAGGTCTCAAATTACAGAAATTTTTTTCTTCAGTAAGAATATGGGAATAAGCAGAGCTTGAAGGGGAACCATTGAAAGTTTTCCTAATTGAGTACCTTATTGTAGCAGAGTTTCCATGAGGCAGAAGGTAAGGTGTTGATCAAGTCTAGGGGTCTTGATCAGGTTTGTTTTCTCTGCCAGTTAAAGAACAAAAAGGCAGAAAAAAAATCTCTATCACAATAGGTAGTAGTCAAAAAAAAAAATCCTGAACACCAGAAACAGGAGCAGATAGAACGAGCAGTTGGGAAAAGGTGCTTCTTGCAGGTGAGGAAGCACAGCCATGCAGAAGACACACAGAGAAAAGGATTCTCTGCAAAGCAGGGCAGGGACATGGGAAGCTGAAATTTCCTGAGGGTATGGATATTTTTAGTCGCCGAAGAGTTTCCTCCTCTGATTTAGGGCTGATCAGTTTAAAGAAATATAGGATGATTGATTGGCTCACTACTGTTGTGTAACATGCCCTGATACAACCTGGAACTTATTGAGCCAGTCCATAAGCAGGAGACCTAATGGCAAGAAAAAAAAGAAAAAGAAAGAAAGAAAGAACGCCTACATGGCCTTTGTTTCAAGCTACCAGGCTTTTGTCTTCGTTCAGGATGGTGAGGAAAAAGCCTACCATCTTGGAAGTTTGCTACCTTTATTACCTGGTCATGACCCCTCTCCTCTCCCTATTTGTCTGCCTAGCAGGGAGTCTAAATCCTTGTCCTTTAGTGTGACAAAATACAAATAGGACTGAACTGGAAGGTGTCAGCCATGCCTGACTTCCTACACTGGTTAAATATGTGTGAAAATACAAGAAACAAAAACTCCAAGGACCTGAATATGCCGTGAAGGAGTTTGGGTGTTACTGAGATGTACAGAATCAACGCATGCTTTTACCAGTGTCATCAGAGGTACACTGTACATTATGAGGTGACAAGAGAAGGGATCCATGCACCAATCGAGAGGCCAAGGAAACTGCCCCTGAGGCAAAGTGTAGAGAATAGTAGTCAGTCTTGGAGTGAGACTGTGCAGACAAAACATCCTAGAACATGGGGTATAGATGCATAATAGTGTGTCCATTTGACCAGCCTAGAAATCTATCTCCAAGTTCTTCAACATGACCGTCATACCCATGATGAGGAACATAGAGAATTCTAAGGATAATATTTGAGTCTAGAGATTGCAATCAGATCACTTTTAACATTTCTAGTGGTTATATTTGATGTGTACAGGAGAAGTTACTCAGACTGGAGAAGGGCTTCCACATTGCATCAATGTGAAGAGGCCATCTTAAAGATTTAAGAGTCAATTCTTTGAACCACTGATTTAAACAGACATATTCAAATAATAAAATATCCAAGGAAGGATACAGGAACCTTCTGTGGTAAATATAGTGGCTATATGGCTCGTAGAACTCAAGTGAAACAAATCCAAGAGCTATATCATCTCGGCCGTTGGCTCTCTCTGGCTCATAGTGGGTCCATTCTTCCTCCTCTACCTTTCAGGCAATGAGTGCCCCTTGTCCTCTTTGAATATTTTCAAAGAAAATATTTCCTCTGCCTTTGGAAACTTGACACATCATGTCAACGAATATGTGGTAGAGCAATGTTCTCACTTCATGGAATGATGGTTAGGAAGCAGACAGAGTGAAAGGGCTATGGATAGAATATACCCTTCAAGAGCACATCCTCAGTGACTGACCTCCTCTAACTAGTCTCTCCAACCTAAAATATCCACCACTTCTCAATATCCCATTAACTTGTAAATCCACTAAGAAATCACACCACTGATGTGTTTAGAACCTTCATGATCTAGTCCTCTCCTACTCTGAACACTGCTACATTGGAACCAGGTCTTCAACACATATGGTCTGTGGTACATTCGAGAATCAAAGCAAACCGTTGAATAAACATCTGTAGGAACTGGGCTTCTTGATTCCTGGTAACCATGCTGGGTCTAAGACAGTGGTTCCTGGCACTAAATATGAATTGGTAATAAGAATACCTGATGTTTAGTTGGTGCCTACTACATATTCTCTACCTATTTGGAAGGGTATTTAAAACATGGGTTCTTAATTTTGCCTCTTTGAATTAAATTAAGCTGTTTTGCTGTTGAATAATTTAAATCTCAATTTATCTTGGCTTAAATACTTTGCCTGTTGCTGAACTATCTATACACAGATATCCAGTCAAAGGAGCCCAGTCAAAAAGTACAACTGATTCAAGGATCTAGCTGCACTGTCAGCATCGCTCTCAGGCAGCACTCCGGAGCTGCCGCAGTTTAAAGCTTTCCCTGGGAATAGGAAATGTAATGTCCACTGCAACCTGAAGTTCACATCCACAGTCATCAAAGAGAAAGAGTTCTTTGAAATCATTCTCGGTCTTAAGATCCACTCCCATCCATTGAATGAATGAGAGGGGGTGGACTACCATTGTGTAGAGAGGAGGAACATAAGAATGCCTGGGGACTTATGGAAATAGGAGAAGAACATTATTGTAGAGGCTGATAGCAGTCTATCTACAATCCTGATCATCAAACTCTCCAGATCAGGTAGCCCTTCTTAAAAATCAAATTTGTAGCCTCATCTCAAAACTCTTCAATGAGACTCCTATACCTATGTTTTAGAAAAACTATCAGCTAGTTAAAGTTGGAAAATAAAAGTTTCCTTTACTTCTGTGTGTTCCTTTCTCTACTTATGTAATAAGCATATATAAATTCAGAAAAACAATCCAGATATATATTAAAATGATAAAATAATTCCTAGAAATAGGAGCACCAAGAAAAGTAATTCTGTAAGTACAAAAGTAAAATTATTTTCAATAAACATTCCTACTGCCAAGTTCATCTAAAATAAAGGCTTCTGAGATCCAGAGACATCTGGTTTTGATCTTCTAGTCTCACTAATACAAAGATATTCTCTTAGATAGTATGAGGAACAGTTGTGCCTTTGAAGGGAATAGAGATCTACTCCTCCTCTTGGGTATCCCAGCCGTACCCTCAAAGAGCTATATACACTACAATACAAATGAAAATCAAATGCAGTGGGAGTTTCCTCTGATTCCAAAGTAATCAGAAACTTTGCACCTGGATAGGGAAGACATACATTTGCATAGCTATGATAGGAATGTTAGGAGAGTGAGACACTAAGAAATCCAAGCTGAAAGCTCCCTCCTGGCACGAAACCCACTTTCAGACAGGGGCTTCAATGTGTACACTTGGGTGAGTCTAACAGAGCTTGCCATGCCAATGAAGTAGCAGGGGGCTTGATTAAGTTTGTCTGGCCCTGGAGAGCACCTTCCCTGTAACAGAGGGCTGGATCTGAAAAAATGAAAGGAAGGGAGCAACTGTTAGCCTGCTCAACTTCTCACTTGCCTGTGTGATGGTTTAATATGCTCAACTGATTAAATTTTTTAAAATGCATAAAAGGAACAGAATATGAAAAGGATAGCAGAGTAGGCCAAGTGGCAGGTTGCTAGAGAGACTCACTCTAGCTCATTCCTGAATCATTTTTGCTTCCTAAGATTCACAGATGCTTCTCCTACCTCCTTCAATCTGTGTGTGGCTTCACTTCTGCTGAATCTACCCACTTCTTAGTACCCCATGTCAGCTTTTTCTCTTCCTCTTTTTCTTCTTCTTTCCATTTTTCTTTCTCTCCTTTCTTCCTTCCTTTCTTTCTTCTCCTACCTCAACTTCCAAGTATTCTAAGAAAGCCAACATGATGAGTAACAGATACTTGTTGACATACTGTGTGTGTCATTTATCATAGAACAGACCCAATATTACTGATACCCTCTTTCCCATATATCATTATTGCCTTTCACATAGTTCCAATGTATCCAAAAAAGGGGAGGGGGGAATGGTTTGTTCTTGTATTCTTGAGGCACAAATGGAGGGACTTGGAACACAGAGCTTGCTGTCCTTTCTAGCTTATTTATTCACTCAAACTGGTTTCTGTTGCTGATACTTGGATGAGAGGATTCATCTGAGGTCATAGGGAGAGAAAAAACAACCACAGATTTGGGTTTCATGGGGGAAGAAAACAGGAAGCTAGGACTAGGAGGCAGAAAATGCAGATTGCACTATATTATTGCGGTCCCTGGCAGGTGCTTGCTCCTTTTTTCTCCCATGCATTATGAAGTCTGTCATCCTTGGCAACCAGAAATGTTCAATGCCAGAGCCCTGTAAGTCTGAAATGACATGAGACCAACTTGCTTTGTCCATGGAGGGCTTATATTTTACTTCATGAACCAGAGCGAAGTTTCCTCACCAAAACTTCATTTATGGCTGCTTTTGCTTTGGCCAAACAAACAAAAAAAAAAAGTTTCAAGGTATTTTCTCTTATATCCCATCATCCTAGAGGCATTGTTAGAGCAACAAGTCCCATTTTGTGATTCCTGGTCTATGGGCTCATCTGCCCTGCTGCATCTGGTCACCATCCAGACCAATATGAACTCTGAAAATTTCCTGACTCCTGCCTGCTGGGAGCAGTGTTCAAAACTGGACCAAGGCTTGTGGCTCCAAGACAGCAGAGCTTCTGGGGCAAGGTACACAGATTAATAAAGGGGATGCTGACAGGCTGGCAAGAGCACTGGACAACACTGGCTCTAATTCCTTCCTGTGAAGCCACTTCTCCTTGTCACAGAGCCTGTCAGGAACTATTTCTTAATATTTTCCTTCTATATTTTTACATGGAAAAGAAAATATGAATCCCCACCTGACCCTATAACACATTACTTTAAAAAAAAATCATCCTCATTGAAAGTTGATACCAGGATGAAGATAACTAGCAACTTTGTTCCTGTCATTCTTTTCCTTCCTCTAATCACCAAGGCTATCAGGGGTGAACTGATATTTTCCCTGCTTTCCAAAATTGACTCTCCCACTGTTATTATTTTCTCTCTCATGTCTCATTTACCATGTTCAATTTCTAGAGCTGGGATGGTGCATTGAATGAAGGGAAAAAAGATGATTTATCAACAGTGAAAGACCTCTAATGGTCTTCTATGATTGCTTCCATTATTAAATACAATATCAAAGTATATCTTGATTCAGATTCTGTGACTCACTTTCTCAGTCTTCGAACACCATTGTGAGGTAGATATGACTATACCCATTTATAAGTGAAGAAGTGGTTTCTAGAGTGATAAATAAATATTCAATGTGATACAAGCAATAAAACAGAGCTTGACAGGCCTCGTTGCATTCTAAAGCTCACAGTCATTAAATTAGATGGTGGCTCTGGCACACTTAGGGATGTGATGGAGACAAATCCAATCCTCTCTGCTTTCATTCTGCTTCAGCAGATGTGAAGCCACAGGCATTTTTTTCTCACTTTCTGGTTATGTGCCTACACTCTACATTGCTAACATGCAAGGAAAATAGCCACAACATCCTAGAACTACACAAACAATTGTCTTGAAAAGACTTTATTTGGTCTTAACTCTTTTTTCCTTTCTCTAATTCTAGAAATGTCAGTCTCCCAATGGGATAAATATCATAGACCCTGTTGGCTGTTCATGCCAACTTAGAACTCCCTTTGTAAACTTTGTGTACTTTGTAAACTTTGTAAACTTCAAGTCAGGAAAGTGGCCTGGCCACTCCTTGAGGAGCTCCAGCATCCAACTCTCCCAGACTTCCCTAATGGCCCAAATGCTCATTTTCTAACAAATGTAACTGTTGATCTCAGCTCCAAGGAGGAAGAGTGCTCAGATACAGCCCTACAAGAAAAATCACACCAATCCCTGAACTGGAAAACCCACCAATCCCCAAGCTCCCTCAAGTTCAGGACTTGAAATCATACTAATCCTCCCCCTGGAAGTCTCTACCCTGGAAAGTTCTGCTCCTAAGAAATCTTATGTAATCCCTGCCTACTGTTCAGATCCTTGCTGTCTTCTCCCAGGAGCAGAGGCAGCCACTCTGGATTCATTCCTCAAAACTCTGGATTCTTAGTCCCTCCCAACAAATCTCTTTTATGATTTATTGTTAGGTGTTACTCTCTCATCTGAAGAAGCAAAGATACAAAGAAAAGAAAAAGGGAAGATGTGGAGCTGGGCTGAGACTCCTGAGATCTTCAGCTGAACTAGGGATATCTTCTCAGAGCTGCAACTCTTGAGAAGAGGAGCTGTTACACTGTGGCACTCTAGTTCAGCCATGGAAATCCTCCCTCTGGGCTGCAATGCCTCTACTGAGGAGGAATCCTCTCAGAGCTGTGTGGCTCTTGGACTCCTGTGTCTCAGGATACTCTTCCAATGGGATACTGTCCCACCTCTGTAACCGAACTTTTAAATTATTATTTATTTAACTCTTATTT
>CAJQZJ010017185.1:0-22458 GCA_907164525.1 Lophiomys imhausi | reverse complement strand
TTTTCCTTTATTTTTAATTTCTTCAAGGTACATCTCAATTGCAGTCCACTCCCTATTCCCCCTCCAGTCCCACCCTCCCACCATCAACCTCTCATCTTCTTCCCTTTTTTTTTTTTTCTTTTAAGTTTAAGGAATATCTTATTTCCCCCTACAGTTTCCCGTTTCAGTCCAACAATGGCTCTGTCTCTTATAATAATAAATACAATACAGTACAACAGAGGTAATTAGGCCACAGTTATGAGGGTTATATGGCTTAACATACATTCCCAATGACCAGTCCATATGTATTTGGTACCTGACTTTAACATTCTACTATCTAAACATCTCCATGAGTTTAAAGTTCTATATCTGACTCAACATTCATACTAACTTGCAACACAATTTTAAAAGTATCTTCTTAGATCTATAACACTCTCTTGACTCCTAAACAACTCAAAATGTAATTATGAGAATCTAGCTTATCTGATCTTCAACCACCTCAGAGACCTGAGAGGGATAAATATATCTGATTTTATAGGAAGTACAGGGCCTGCAGCTTCCAAAACTAAGAAATGACATACCAGTGGCTGCCTGGACAGTTCCCATTTTCTCTCCATACATTACAGCATCGATCTTCGGTCGTTTGGCCCCGTTTCTCTGACAGACATTGATTGTAGAGCAGGGGTTATGAAGGACTTACCTACCCTGTCTTGGCAGAGCTAGGCTGTCGACTTACCTGCTTCCAGGTTTTAATTTTTGGACAGCATTCTGTCTACAGTTGGAGCAAGGGGCTTTTCCTACCAAGAGATAGGCTTGCAACTAATTTAATCATCTCCCACTGGAGATTCTTCAATGCTCATCTTCTACTTGGAGGAGAATAGGGGGTGCTGTCAGGAGTTGATATGTCTTGATATAAAAAAAATCTAAAGTTACGAAAACATCTTTGAATGCCATATTCTGCAGATCTCTTGAGGTTTTTGAAGAGGCCCTATCTATCTCTTATATTAGGGTAAGCAGATGTTGCTTGTCTCTTAGCAGGTTTATTTTTGATTAGCTTAGCAAGTAACTATAATAGGCTGTCATAGTACCTAACAGAATGATTGGCTTGCATAACCATTAGTTTGCATTTCTTAATTATCCTAAACAGTTTATGACAGTTAGTAGTAAAAGGCCGAAACATCACTTTTCATTTTTTTTCTTTACCTCCTAACCCTTCCATCCCATTTCTCTGGGGTGGGGTGTCCTTATATAACAGTCCCTCATCTCAGTTGAGAGGTTGTATGAGGGCCAAGAGCCTCTTCATTCATTGGAGATCTACGAAGCAGTACCATCAGTGAAAAGTGTCTCGATGCCCGGGAGAGAGAATTACTAAACAAACCAATCAGCATACAATAGATAAAAAAGACTAAAAAATAGAAAAAATATAATATATAAAAATAAATAAAAAATAAAAATTAAAAATAAGAAGTCTATGTCCAAGTTCCCTTTGGTGTGTTAGTTATAGTATCGATACCTTCTACTACAAAGCTAAAATCCTACAATAAGTGAATAGATGCCATATGCATCCTTCTGAGTCTGGGTTAGTTCACTCCGGATGAGCTTTTCTAGTTCCATCCATTTGACTGCAAATTGCATAATTTCATTGTTCCTGATAGCTGAATAATATTCCATTGTGTAGATGTACCACAGTTTTTTAACCCATTCTTCAGTTGAGGGACATCTGGGTTGTTTCCAGTTTCTAGCTATTACAAATAAGGCTGCTATGAACATAGATGAGGAAACTTCCTTATGATTTCGTGAAGAGGCATTTGGGTGTATACCCAGAAGTGGTATAGCTGGGTCCTGAGGCAGAGCTATTCCAAGTTTTCTAAGATATCGCCAGACTGACCTCCATACTGGTTGCACAAGCCTTCATTCTCACCAGCAATGGAGTAGGATACCCCTTTCTCCACACTCTCGCCAGCATGTGCTGTTATTTGAGTTTTTGATCTTAGCCATTCTGACAGGTGTGAGATGGAATCTCAGAGTCGTCTTGAGTTGCATTTCTCTGATGATTAAGGATGTTGAGCATTTCTTCAAGTGTCTCTCAGCCATGAGGGATTCCTCCTTTGTGAATTCTCTATTTAGCTCTGTCCCCCATTTTTTGATTGGATTATTTGGTTTCTTGGCATTTAATTTCTTGAGTTCTTTGTAGATTTTGGATATTAGCCCTCTGTCAGATGTGGGGTTGTTGAAGATTTTCTCCCAGTCTATAGGCTGCCGTTTTGTTTGAATGACAGTGTCCTTTGCCTTACAGAAGCTTTTCAGTTTCATGAGGTCCCATTTATTGATTGTTGATCTCAAGTCCTGAGCTGTTTGTGTTCTGTTCAGGAAGTTGTCTCCTGTGCCAATTAGTTCGAGGGTTTCTCACACTTTTTCTTCTAGTAGATTTAGTGTGACCGGCCTTATGTTAAGGTCTTTGATCCACTTGGAATTAAGTTTTGTACAAGGTGATAAGTATGGGTCTAATTTCATTCTTTTACAAGTGGACATCCAGTTTGACCAGCACCATTTGTTGAAGATGCTGTCCTTCTTCCATTGTGTCATTTTGGCTTCTTTGTAAAAAATTAGGTGGCCATAAGTGTATGGGTCTATTTCTGGATCTTCAATTTGAATCCATTGATCTACTGATCTGTTTCTATATCAATACCATGTTGTTTTTACAACTATTGCTCTGTAGTACAGCTTGAAATCTGGGATGGTAATACCTCCAGGTGTTTTTTTGTTTTTTTTTTTTTGTTTGTTTTTTTTTATTGTACAGGATTGATTTAGCTATTCTGGGCTTTTTGTTGTTCCATATGAAATTGAGGCTAGCTCTTTACAAGTCTATAAAAAATTGTGTTGGTATTTTGATAGGAATTGCATTGAATCTATATATTGCTTTTGGTAGGATGGCCATTTTTATTATGTTGATCCTACCTATTCATGAGCATGGGAGATCTTTCCATCTTCTAAAGGCCTCTTCCATTTCTTTCTTCAAGGGGTTGAAGTTCTTGTTGTACAGGTCCTTTACTTGCTTGGTTAGAGTTACCCCCAGGTATTTTATGTTGTTTGTGGCTATTGTGAAGGGGGTTGTTTCTCTTATTTCTTTCTCAGTCCATTTGTTTGTTGTATAAAGAAGGGCTTCTGATTTTTTTGAAATAATTTTGTATCCAGCCACTTTGCTGAAGGTGTTTATCAGCTGTAAGAGTTCTCTGGTGGAATGTTTGGGGTCGCTTATGTATACTATCATATCATCTACAAATAGGGATAATTTGACTTCTTTGTTTCCGATGTTTATCCCCTTGATGTCCTTTAGTTGTCTTATTGCTCTAGCAAGAACTTCAAGTACTATATTGAAGAGATATGGTGAAAGTGGACATCCTTGTCTTGTCCCTGAGTTTAGAGGAAATGCTTCAAGTTTCTCTCCGTTTATTTTGATGTTGGCCACTGGCTTGCTGTTTATTGCCTTTATTATTTCTAGGTACGGTCCTTGTATGCCCGTTCTCTCCAGAACTTTTAGCATGAAGGGGTGTTGCAATTTGTCAAATGCTTTTTCTGCATCTAGCGAGATTATCATGTGGTTTTTTTCTTTCATCTTGTTTATATGGTAAATGACGTTGATAGATTTTCGTATGTTGAACCATGCCTGCATCCCTGGGATGAAGCCTACTTGATCATGATGTATGATACTTTTGATGTGTTCTTGAATTCGGGTGGCTAGTATTTTATTAAGTATTTTTGCAGCTATGTTAATGAGGGAGATTGGTCTGAAGTTCTCTTTCTTTGTTGGGTCTTTGTGTGGTTTAGGAATCAGGGTGATTGTGGCCTCGTAGAATGAGTTTGCAATGTTCTTTCAGATTCTATTTGGTGAAAGAGTTTGAAAAGTATTGGTGTTATCTCCTCTTTGAAGGTCCGGTAGAATTCCGTGCTAAAGCCATCTGGCCCTGGGCTTTTTTTGGTTGGGAGATTTTTAATGACTGTTTCTATTTCCTTAGGGGTTATAGGGCTTTTTAATCTGTTTATCTGATCTTGATTTAGCTTCAGTAGGTGGAATCTATCAAGAAAATTGTCCATTTCACTTAAGTTTTCAAATTTGGTGGAGTATAGATTTTTAAAGTAGGACCCAAATATTATCTGGATTTCCTCAATGTCTGTTTTTATTTCTCCCTTTTCATTTCTGATTTTGTTGATTTGTGTTTTCTCCCTCTGTCTTTTAGTTAATTTGGCTAAGGGTCTGTCTATTTTTTTTATATATAAGTACTTTTTTTTTTCTTCAAGTTACATCTCAATCACAAACCCTTCCCTAATCCTCCTTCCTGTCCCACACTTCCACCCTCTTCCCCCCCAACAGTTTCCCTTTTCAATCCAACAAATGGTTCTTTCTCTTATAACAGTAAATTCTATACAAAACAGCAGAATTAAATATGCCACATTTATGAGAGTTAAATGGCCCAGTATACCTTCCCAATGTCCAGTTCATACATATTTGGCCCCTGACTTTAACCTTCTACCTTCTAACCATGATTTAAAATTCTATAACTGACTTAGCTTTCATACTACCTTGCATCACTATTATAAGCATCTTCTTAGATCTAGAACGCCCTCTTGATTCCTAAACAACTCAAAATTTAGCTATAAGACTCAAGCTGTCTATTCTTCAACCACCTCAGAGAGCTGAGAAGGATAAATATATCTGATTATATAGGAAGTGCAGGACCTGCAGCTTCCAATGCTAAGAAATGACAAACCAGTGACTACCTGGACAGTTCCCATTTTCTCTCCATACATTCCAGCATCAGTCTTCAGCCTTTTGGTCCTGTTTCTCTGACAGACATTTATTGTAGAGCAGGGATTGTGAAGGACTAACCTACCCTGTCTTGGCAGAGCTAGGCTGTCGACTTCCCTGCTACCAAGTTTTGTCCTTTTTGGACAGCATTCTGTCTGCAGTTGAAGCAAGGAGTTTTTACATGCCAAGAGATAGGCTTTCCACTAATTCAACCATCTCACACTGGAGATTCTTTGATGCTTATCTTCTACTTGGAGTAGAATAGGGGGTGCTGTCAGGAGCTGATATGTCACGATATCAAAACAAAATCTTAATTTAATACCACATCTTTGAATGCCATATACTGCAAATCTCTTGGGGTTTTTGAAGATGCCTTATCTGTCTCTTGTATTTAGATAAGCAAATGTTGCTTGTCTCTTAACAACTTGATTACTGAGTAACTTAGAGAATATCTGTGATACACTGTCATAGTAGCTAACAAGGTGACATGCATGCATGACTAGGAGTTTGTTTTTCTTAACTATCCTAAACAGTTTAAGACGGTTGGTATCAAGGGGCCAGAGCTTCACATTTCATTTTTAAGTATCTCTAGGTACGATACCATTAGGAAGCGTTACCTTTAATTTTGTATCAATATACAAAGATCTATTCAAATGTGGCTAAATATACTCTTAATTTTGTATCAATATACAAAGATCAATGCCTATGTGGCCCAATACAATCTTAATATTGCGTCCATATACAAGGGTCAATATCATTGTGGCCAACTATAATCTTAATTTTGTATCAATATACAAATATCAATACCAACGTAGTCCAATACAATCTTATTTTTGCACAATAAACAATGGTCAATACCACTTTAGCCAAATATACTACTAATTTTGTATCAATATACAAAGGTATAAGGGCATATTCAATAATCTGACTCTTCTTCTTGGTCCTTCCTGTGCTATGTCTATGTCTCAATTTTTCTCAAGTCCGTGCATTCCTACATAGGAGATAAAGAAGGATACAGAAAAGGGAAAGAAGGAATACCCTGAGTCTAACCTCCAAAACCCATTAAACAGGACCATTTAACAACTTGTATTCTCTTCCCCTAAATAACAGAGTTTTCAGTTGTCCTTCAAATAACCAAAAAGGGGGGGGGGCGGAGAAACACCCTCCCCACCCTCTGGGTATGGGATGTCGCTCTCTTAAAATGACTTCCTGCTGATTTGGGTCGTAGTAAACCTGTTTGGGGCCCAAACCAAAATGGAAAAATGGTTAAAAATGTTAGTACAGGGGCTGGAGAGATGGCTCAGTGGTTAAGAGCACTGCCTAGTGCTCTTCCAAAGGTCCTGAGTTCAATTCCCAGCAACCACATGGTGGCTTACAACCATCCACAATGTGATCTGGTGCCCTCTTCTGGAATGCAGGTGCACATGCAGCACTCATATGCATAAAATAAATAAAATAAATCTTTAAAAAAAATAAAAATAAAAAAAAAATGTTAATACAATCCTTTTATGTTCAGTCCTTCTGTTCTCAGCTGTTTAGATGTCCTAAAGGAGTTTGTAGGCAGAAGCTGAACTTCCTGGCTTTACTGAGGTTCTGGCTGGGGCATTGTGTAGAGCTGAACGGTCTTAGCGATATTGAGTTGTTGTGGTTGTAGGCTTTTGATGGAGACAGCTATTGAGGGAGTCTGTCAGGCTGAATCATCTGGGTCACTCGTCTTCTTTTGGTGTCTGATTCTGTTTTCTGCTGAGGTTTCCCTTGTCCAGTTGTCCCTGGGTTCCTTCAATGGATGCTTTGATTCTCCTGGAAAGATAAGAACAGAGCCTTGCCCTAATCCTCACTCAGGAACAATCACCCTCTTTTTTTTGGGGGGGGGTAGGTAATATTTCTCCTGAAGCAAATTTGGTTTTTTGACAATATATAAAGTGTTATTTTTCAATCTGGTTTAAAGAAGAAATTATTTTGTTATTTTGGATCTAAACCAGCTTTAGTGTATATATTTTGAGATCTCGAAGGACAATTTGTTTGTATTGAATGGGCCTTTGTAAGTAGCTTTTAAACTTAGGTCCTTCCAAATCCTATGTGTGTGTCTCTGCATTCTAGTTATTGGGATCAGAAACCTGTGGTTCCCATCTGAAGGGATTAAAGATGTGTTCCACCACTCCTGGATCGAAGTTTTTCTCTATTTATAGTTTGTTTTGTATCAGGCTGACCTTGAGCTATGAGATCTGCCTGTTTCTGTCTCTAGTGTGTTGGGGTTAACGGTGTACTCTTCTTGAATGATGGGATTAAGGGTGTGTACCCTCACCACCCTGTTCCGTGTAACTCTAGAATTTATAAGTCCACTAACTCTATGGTGCTCCTCCTGTCTCTGTTGAAGTTAAAGGCATGGGTTACCACCACATTTGTCCTGAATTTTACCTTAGCTCTACGTTTTTTCGACAGTTGGAGGTTTATAAAACCAGGTTGAACGGCTGTATCCTTTATTTTATTTACAGTGTTTTAACGTTGTTACCTGCTTTTTTTTAATTAATAAATTTATTTGTTTGTTGCTACAGGTTACATCCTTAATATATTGTCCTCTTTTCCCACTTCCCAGCCCTACCCTCCCATGCTCTACCCCCTGACCCTTCCGTCTTGATCCTCTGGGGTGGAGTGTCCCTGCATAACAGTCTCTCACCACAGATCAGGGGTCATATGAGGGCTAAGAGCCTGTTCATACACCCGGGGCCTACGAGGCAGTACTGTCAGTGAAAGGTGTCTCCTTGCTACAGGGGGAAAACTAAAAAAAAGACCCACAGACACACAAACCCACAAAAACAAAGAACAACAACAAAAAAAGAGAGGAAAAAGAAAAAGAAAAAAGGAAAAGGAAAAAGAAAAAGAAATGAAAAAAAAAAAGTTTATGTCCATGTTCCTTTTGGTGTGTTGGTTGTAGTACAGATATCCTGTACCATATAGCTAAAATCCTACTATAAGTGAATAGATGCCATGTGCATCCATCTGAGTCTGGGTTAGCTCACTCATGATGAGCTTCTCTAGATCCATCCATTTGGTTGCAAATTGCATGATTTCATTGTTTCTTATAGCTGAGTAATATTCCATTGTATAGATGTACCACAGTTTTTTAATCCATTCTTCAGTTGAGGGACATCTGGGTTGTTTCCAGTTTCTAGCTATTACAAATAAGGCTGCTATGAACATAAATGAGGAGACTTCCCTATGTCTCCGTGAGGTGTCCTTTGGGTGTATACCCAGAAGTGGTATGGCTGGGTCCTGAGGCAAAGTTATTCCAAGGTTTCTAAGATATCTCCAGACAGACCTCCATAGTGGTTGCACAAGCCTGCACTCCCACCAGCAATGGAGTAGGGTTCCCCTTTCTCCAAACTCTCGCCAGCATGTGCTGTCATTTGAGCTCTTTATCTTAGCCATTCTGACAAGTGTGAGATGGAATCTCAGGGTCGTCTTGAGTTGCATTTCTCTGATGATTAAGGATGTTGAGCATTTCTTCAGGTGACTCCCGGCCATTAGGGATTCCTCCTTTGTGAATTCTCTATTTAGCTCCATCTCCCATTTTTTGATTGGATTATTTGGTTTCTTGGCATTTAGTTTTTTGAGTTCTTTGTAGATTTTAGATAATAGCCCTCTATCAGATGTGGGGTTGGTGAAGATTTTCTCCCAGCCTATTGGTTGCCGTTTTGTTCTAATGATTGTTCTTTTGCCTTACAGAAGCTTTTCAGTTTCATGAAGTCCCATTTATTGATTGTTGATCTCAGGTCCTGAGCTGTTGGTGTTCTGTTCAGGAAGTTTTCACCTGTGCCAATGAGTTCGAGGGTTTTTCCTACTTTTTCTTCTAGTATCTTTAGTGTGGCTGGCCTTATGTTAAGGTCTTTGATCCTCTTGAAATTAAGTTTTGTACAAGGTGATAGATATGGGTCTAATTTCATTCTTTTGCAAGTGGACATCCAGTTGGACCAGCACCATTTGTTGAAGATGCTGTCCTTCTTCCATTGTGCGGTTTTGGCTTCTTTGTCAAAGATTAGTTGGCCATAGGTGTGTGGGTCCATGTTTGGGTCTTCAATTCGATTCCATTGATCCACAGGTCTGTTTCTATACCAGTACCATGCTGTTTTTATTATTATTACTCTGTTGCACAGCTTGAAATCTGGGATGGTGATACCTCCAGATGTTTTTTTATTGTACAGGATTGATTTAGCTATTCTGGGCTTTTTGTTGTTCCATGTGAAGTTGAGTATAGCTTTTTCCAGGTCTATAAAGAATTGTGTTGGTATTTTGATAGGAATTGCATTGAATCTATATATTGCTTTTGGTAGGATAGCCATTTTTATTATGTTGATCTTACCTATCCATGAGCATGGGAGATCTTTCCATCTTCTAAATGCCTCTTCCATTTCTTTCTTCAGGGGCTTGAAGTTCTTGTTGTATAGGTCCTTTACTTGCTTGGTTAGAGTTACCCTCAGGTATTTTATATTGTTTGCAGCTATTGTGAAGGGGGTTGTTTCCCTTATTTCGTTCTCGGTATGCTTGTTTGTTGTATAAAGAACGGCTTCTGATTTTTTTGAGTTAATTTTGTATCCAGCCACCTTGCTGAAGTTATTTATCAGCTGTAAGAGTTCTTTGATGGAGTTTTTGGGGTCGCTTATGTATACTAACATATCATCTGTGAATAGGGATAATTTGACTTCTTCATTTCCAATGTGTATCCCTTTGATTTCCTTTAGTTGTCTTATTGCTCTAGCAAGAACTTCAAGTACTATATTGAAGAGATATGGTGAAAGTGGACATCCTTGTCTTGTCCCTGAGTTTAGAGGAAATGCTTCAAGCTTCTCTCCATTTAATTTGATGTTGGCCACTGGCTTGCTGTATATTGCCTTTATTATTTCTAGGTATGGTCCTTGTATGCCCGTAATCTCCAGAACTTTTAGCATGAAGGGGTGTTGGATTTTGTGAAATGCTTTTTCTGCACCTAGCGAAATTATCATGCGGTTTTTTTCTTTCATCTTGTTTATATGGTGAATTACATTGATAGACTTTCATATATTGATCCATCCCTGCATTCCTGGGATCAAGCCTACTTGATCATGATGTATGATATTTTTGATGTGTTCTTGAATTCGGTTTGCTAGTATTTTATTAAGTATTTTCGCATCTATGTTCATGAGGGAGATTGGTCTGAAGTTCTCTTTCTTTGTTGGGTCTTTGTGTGGTTTAGGAATCAGAATGACAGTGGCCTCATAGAATGAGTTTGGCAGTGTTCTTTCTGTTTCTATGTGGTGGAAGAGTTTGAAGAGTAATGATGTTATTTCCTCTTTGAAGGTATGGTAGAATTCTGTGCTAAAGCCATCTGGCCCTGGGCTTTTTTTGGTTGGGAGATTATTAATGACTGTTTCTATTTCCTTAGGGGTTATTGGGATGTTTAAGCTGTTAATCTGATTTTGATTTAGTTTTGGTAGGTGGAATTTATCGAGGAAATTGTCCATTTCGCTTAGGTTTTCAAATTTGGTGGAGTATAGATTTTTAAAGTAGGACCCGAATATTTTCTGGATCTCCTCAATGTCTATTGTTATTTCTCCCTTTTCATTTCTGATTTTGTTGATTTGGGTTCTTTCCCTTTGCCTTTTAGTTAATTTGGCTAGGGGTCTGTCTATTTTGTTGATTTTCTCGAAGAACCAACTCTTGGTTTCATTGATTCTTTGTATAGTTCTTTTTGATTCTAAGTTGTTGATTTCAGCCCTAAGTTTGATAATTTCCTGCCTTCTGCTCCTCTTGGGCGTGTTTGCATCTTTTTTTTCCAATTCACACAGCTTACCTGTTAATTCACTAATATGAGCTGTCACAATTTTCTTTTTGAAGGCACTTAGTGCTATAAAATTTCCTCGTAGCAAACCTTTCATTGTATCCCATAGGTTTGGGTATGATGTGATGTGTCTTCATTGTCGTTGGATTTTAAGAAGTCTTTGATTTCCTTCTTTATTTCTTCCCTGACCCAGTGGTCATCCAGTAAGGAGCTGTTCAATTTCAATGTGTGCGTAGGCTTTCTGTTGATTCTTTTGCTGTTGAAGACCAGCTTTATTCCATGGTGGTCTGATAAGATACAAGGTGTTATTTCAATTTTCTTGTATCTATTGAGAATATCTTTGTGTCCAACTATGTGGTCGATTTTGGAGAAGGTTACATGGGGTTCTAAGAAAAAGGTGCATTCCTTTGTGTTTGGGTGAAACATTCTGTAGATATCTGTTAGGTCCATTGGTTTCATGATCTCTGTTAGACTCAATATTTCTCTGTTTGGCCTCAGTCTTGATGATCTGTCCATTGTTGTGAGTGGGGTGTTGAAGTCTCCCACTACTAATGTGTTGTGATCAACGTGCGATTTAAGATTTAAAAGTGTTTCTTTTACAAAAGTAGGTGCCTTTGTATTTGGGGCATAGATGTTCAGTATTGAGATTTCCTCTTGATGAATATTCCCTTTAATGAGTATATAATGCCCTTCTTTGTCTTTTTTTATTAACTTCAGCTGGAAGTCTGTTTTGTTTGATATTAGGATGGTTACTCCAGCTTGCTTCCTGGGTCCATTTGCTTGGAAAACCTTTCCCAGCCCTTTACTCTGAGGTAGTGTCTATCTTTGGTAGTGAGGTGTGTTTCTTGTAAGCAGCAAAAGGACGGGTCTTGCTTGCGGATCCACTCTGTAAACCTGTGTCTTTTTATTGGGGAGTTGAGACCATTGATGTTTATGGATATTAGTGACTTGGGGTTGTTGTTTTCCATTAGTTTGGTATAGGTGATGGTCCTGTGCCTCTTTGGGTTTTGTTGCTGAGGGGTTTTCTATTCCCTTTGTTTTCTTGGGTGAATTTTTCTTCTCTGGGATGGAATTTTCCTTCTAGGATTTTCTGTAGGGCTGAGTTTGTGGGGAGATATTGTTTAAATTTGATTTTGTCATGGAATATCTTGTTATCTCCATCTATGTTGATAGAGAGTTTTGCTGGGTATAGTAGTCTGGCTGGGCACCTATGATCTCTCAGGACTTGTAGGATATCTGTCCAGGCCCTTCTAGCTTTTAAAGTTTCTGAGGAGAAGTCAGGTGTAATTCTGATGGGTATGCCATTGTATGTGACTTGACCTTTTTCTCTTACAGCTTTTAATATTCTTTCTTTGTTCTGCACATTTGGTGTTTCAATTATTATGTGGCGAGAGGAGTTTCTTTTCTGATCTAATCTGTTCGGTGTTCTGTAAGCCTCTAGGATTTTTATTGGCATCTCTTTTTTCAGGTTTGGGAAGTTTTCTTCTATGACTTTGTTGAAGATATTTCCTGGACCTTGGAGTCGGGAGTCTTCTCTTTCCTCTATGCCTATGGTTCTTAGGTTCCGTCTTTTCATTGAGTCCTTGATTTCTTGGATGTTGTGGGTGAGAGATTTTTTTAGCCTTCTCATTTTCTTTGGATGTTGTACTGATTTCTTCCATGGAATCTTCCATGCTTGAGATCCTGTCTTCCATCTCTTGCATCCTATTGTTGATACTCACATCCGTAGTTCCTGTTCTCTTCCCTTGGTTCTCCACTTCCTCTTTTAACTCTGACTGTTTTCTTTATTGTTTCTATTTGTATTTTCATGTCTTGTATGGTATTGTTCGTTTTGTACATTTCCTTCTCCAGCTTGCTTGTTTTTGTCTGAAAATCTTTCATTGCTTTGTCCTTTTCCTGTTCATGCTCTGTCACCTTGGCTTGGAGCTCTTTAATGGTGTTGTTCATTGTTTTGGCTTGTAAAATTGTGGCTTCTTTGAATTCCTTCATAGTTTCAAGTTCTTCTTGAAGTGACTCTATCACTTTCCATAATGCAGAATTGTCATCATTTTCATGTGTTACTGTTGGTGTGAGGTCATCCGAATTGGATGAGCTAGGATAATTCTGCTTTGTTGGAGTCATATTTCCTTGATTTCTATTTTTTCTTGGACCTTTGGCCATTTGGGTGTGTTTAGCTGTCTGTTCTTGTCTTTTTCTGTGCTTGGATCCTCAGGGGATGCTTTAGTGAAGGAGTCGAATTGCTTGGCTATCTGTCGTTGCTTACAGGGGGATCTCAGGGTCACTGTGGTTTTAATAGCCTGAATCGCTGTGAGCTGGTGCAGCCTATTCCCAGGTAGTGAGTAATGGTCCGGGATTGTTTCACTGCTCCCAGTTCAGACTTCTCTATGTTGCACACTGAGTGATCAGCCTGCAATGGTTCTCATGGCATGGACCTGTTTGCCCAGGCACAGATTTTGTGGGCTTTGTTTGTCGTCACGGAGGCTGACAGGGCCCAGCTCCACACCTAATATGTCTGGGTTTACCAGAATACAGCTCTGGTCCCCTGGCTTCTGGTTACCCACTAGGCTTCTCTGCCACAGGCCTGGCCGCTTCCCTCCCTATCTGCTCTGCCATGGGTGGGCGGAGCTTCGGCCCCTCCCGCTGTCTGAGCCGGCCTCCCACCCTAGCTGCTTTGCTGTGGGTGCGTGGGGCTTCAGCCCCTCCCGCAGACTGAGCCGGCCTCCTTCCCTATCTGCTTTGCCGTGGGTGCGTGGGGCTTCCTCCCCTCCCACCGCCTGAGCTGGCCTCACTTCCTAGCTGCTTTGCCGTGGGTGCACTGGGCTCCAGCCCCGCCCGCCGCCTGAGCCGGCCTCCCGCCCTAGCTGCTTTGCCATGGGTGCGTGGGGCTTCCTCCCCTCCCGCCGCCTGAACCAGCCTCACTTCCTAGCTGCTCTGCTATGGGTGCACCGGGCTCCAGCCCCGCCCACCTGCGCCTGCTTCCCACCCGACCGCCGGCCTCCCGCTCCAACTTGAGTGGCTGTGGATCACCTGCTGAGCGCCCTGTTTCTTCCTTTGTTAAGACTTCAACTATTCTGCAAAGTTTCCTAAGTAGTTATAAGGTCCTCCTGAGGTGTGGGAAGCCCAGTAGGCTAGTGGGCGATCGCCATGTGGCCTTTGATTCTGCCTGCTGTGTGTTGGGATCGATCTTACCAGTCGCCTCTCCAAATAGGAGTTCCGGAATCCCGGATTAAGTGGCTTCCGTGTCTGTGAGAGATGGGGGGAGAGCCTTGCCCTGGGACTTTTAACAGTCCCTTGGGAGCTGTGAGTGTTCCCGGGGTGGTGGGGGCAGACCCTCCGGTTTTTGCACAGTGTCCAACAACTCTGTGTTTTCTATGGCTCTTCTCTCCCACATTCAAAATGCATCCATGCAGTTCACCACCATCTTGGCCCCTCGGGTCTGTCTATTTTGTTGATTTTCTCGAAGAACCAACTCTTGGTTTCATTGATTCTTTGTACAGTTCTTTTTGTTTCTAAGTTGTTGATTTCAGCCCTAAGTTTGATGATCTCCTACCTTCTGCTCCTCTTGGGAGTGTTTGCTTCTTTTTTTTTCCAACTCACCCAGTTTAGCTGTTAATTTGCTAATATGGGCTGTCACAATTTTCTTTTTGAAGGCACTTAGTGCTATGAACTTTCCTCGTAGCACAGCTTTCAATGTATCCCATAGGTTTGGGTATGTTGTGTCTTCATTTTCTTTGGATTTTAAGAAGTCTTTGATTTCCTTCTTTATTTCTTCCCTGACCCAGTGGTCCTCTAGTAAAGAGTTGTTCAATTTCCATGTGAGTGTAGACTTTCTGTTGATTCTTTTGCTATTGAAGTCCAGCTTTATTCCATTGTGGTCTGATAAGATACAAGGGGTTATTTCAATTTTCTTGTATCTGTTGAGGCTATCTTTGTGTCCAATTATATGGTCGATTTTGGAGAAGTTTCCATGAGGTGCTGAGAAAAAGGTGTATTCTTTTGTGTTTGGGTGAAACGTTCTGTAGATATCTGTTAGGTCCATTTGGTTCATGATCTCTGTTAGACTCATTATTTCTCTCTTTGGCTTCTGTCTTGATGATCTGTCCATAGTCATGAGTGGGGTGTTGAAGTCTCCCACTATTAAAGTGTTTGGATCAATGTGCGACTTAAGTTTTAGAAGCGTTTCTTTTATAAATGTAGGTGCCTTTGTATTTGGGGCATAGATGTTCAATATTGAGATGACCTCTTGGTGGATATTTCCTTTAATGAGTATGTAATGCCCTTCTCTGTCTTTTTTTAACTCTGTCTTTTCCAACTTCAATTGGAAGTCTATTTTGTTTGATATTAGGGTGGCTACTCCAGCTTGTTTCCTGGGTCCATTTGCTTGGAAAACCTTTTCCCAGCCCTTTACACTGAGGTAGTGTTTATCTTCAATAGTGAGATGTGTTTCTTGTATACAGCAAAAAGATGGGTCTTGTTTATGGATCCAGTCTGTAAGTCTGTGTCTTTTTATTGGCGAGTTGAGTCCATTGATGTTGATGGATATTACTGACCAGGGGTTGTTATTTCCCATTATTTTGGTATAGCTGGCTCTCTTGTGTTTCTTTTTGTTTAGTTGCTGTGGAGGTTTCTATTTCCTCTGTTTTCTTGGGTGTAGTTATCTTCTCTGTGTTGGAATTTTCCTTCTAGGATCTTCTGTAGGGCTGGGTTTGTGAGGAGATATTGTTTGAATTTGATTTTGTCATGGAATATCTTGTTTTCTCCTTCTATGTTGATAGAGTTTTGCTGGGTATAGTAGTCTGGCTGGGCACCTATGTTCTCTCAGGGCTTGTAGGACATCAGTCCAGGCCCTTTTAGCTTTTAAAGTTTCTGAGGAGAAGTCAGGTGTGATTCTGATGGGTCTGCCATTGTATGTGACTTGGCCTTTTTCTCTTACAGCTTTTAATATCCTTTCTTTGTTATCTACATTTGGAGTTTCTATTATAATGTGGCGAGAGGAGTTTCTTTTCTGATCTAATCTGTTTGGTGTTCTGTAAGCCTCTTGGATTTTTACTGGCATCTCTTTCTTTAGGTTTGGGAAGTTTTCTTCTATGATTTTGTTGAAGATATTTCCTGGACCATGGTGTCGGGAGTCTTCACTTTCCTCTATGCCTATAATTCTTAGGCTCCGTCTTTTCATTGAGTCCTTGATTTCTTGGATGTTGTGGGTGAGAGATTTTTTTAGCATTCTCATTTTCTTTGGATGTTGTACTGATTTCTTCTATCGAATTTTCCATGCCTGAGATCCTGTCTTCCATCTCTTGCATCCAGTTTTTCATACTCACATCCGTAGTTCCTGTTCTCTTCTCTTGATTCTCCATTTCCTCTTTTAACTCTGACTGTGTTTTCTTTATTGTTTCCATTTCTATTTTCATGTTTTGAATGGTAGTGTTCGTTTTGTACAGTTCCTTCTCCAGTTTGCTTGTTTTTGTCTGGAGATCATTCATTGCTTTATCCTATTCCTGTTCAAGCTGGGTCACCTTGGCTTGGAGCTCTTTAATGATGTTATTCATTGTTTTGACTTGTAAAATTGTGGCTTCTTTGAATTCCTTCATAGTTTTAAGTTCTTCTTGGAGGGACTTTATCACTTTCCCTAATGTAGAATTGTCATCATTTTCATGAGTTTCAGTTGTGGTGAGGTGGTTCAGGCTGGACGGAATAGCGTTGCTTTCTTTTGTTGGAGACATTTCGCTGGTTTTTTTTTGTTGTTTTGTTTTGTTTTTTGTTTGTTTGTTTATTTTTGCTGTCTTCTGGATTTGGGTCCAAAGGGGGCATTGTGGTGTAGGATTTGAGTTGCCTTACTCCACCCGTATAAGGTGAGTCATTCAGTCCCTCCTCCCTGGTGGAGACCTAATTAATTCAGGTGGCGGAGCTGTGTACAAGTAAGCTCTGAATCACCGCCAGAAGTGCCCTTACTAGTACAGTTTCAAATGTCTCACAGTTTGCCCGGGGTTGGTTCCTGTAGGGGGTAAATCTGCAGTTCAGCTCCAATAGCCTTGCCTCTCCCATGGCTTGGAAACTGGCCAATGACGTCACAGACTGCGATCTGAATGCGCTTTGCAGGGGAGCTACTTCACTTCCAAGGGTCGCAACCTTTCGCCAGATAATTGGATCGTCTGTGTGAGACCTGGGAGTGCCCAGCAGGGTGGGGATTATCTCTGCGTGGTTTCTGAATCTGCCGGCTGGGTATTAGGTTGGAACTTACCGGGGATTTCTCCTTTTGGGGGATGGGTTGTCCTGATTCCAGGGTCCAGAGGCTTCCTAGCGTGTCTGAGAGTTGGAAGGGCCGTCCTGCCCAGGCATCTTCCATGGTCCCTGTGTAGCTGGGTGAAATTTAGAAGGGGTCATGCCCTTTATACAGCGTCCTGAAACACTTGCCGCCTTGTGACTGTTGACCCCGAAATCAAAATACGTCCGCGCCGGCCACCGCCATCTTGGATCCCCCTGTGTATATTTTTTTGAGAAAGATCACACTAAGATAGTCTTTTAGGAAAGAATTTACAGATGGAATGCTAAGTTGTCAACAATGATAATGAAGGAAAGGGGGAGGCCTTTCCTGATAAATGAGGCAACATTGATGGCAGTTGTAGCTAAGAGCTCCCTGGCTATGAGGTGCTTCTCAGGGCTATCTGGTAAAGATCCACCAATGAAATACAGTCACAATTAGATTCCCAGTAATAATGAACAAAGCTTTAAATGCAGCATGGGATGGCATGGTTAGACATGCCAAGGCTTTTGGAATGTTGTTTCTTTGCTTGATTTTTGTTTATATGTCTTTGATTTTCCTATATCGGGAGGTAGAATGGATATTTTTCTGGTTTGGAATTGCTAAAACATAAGATATTTTTAAAGGTTTTGGTCCAATTTCGAATTGTCACTACAATTCAAAGTTGCTCTCAAGGTTACAGAGTTACTAAAATCTGGGATTTAAGTGAAATATTTGAGCAGGGTGGTACTGGCACACACCCTTAATCACTTAATCCCATCATACTAGAGGAAGAAACAGGCAGATCTCTGGATTCTAGAACAGCCTGTTCTAAACAAAGAAGGCAGGGCAGGAACCCTGCTGATAAAATAAGTCTGCTTACTAAAGACAGTCTAGAATTCAAAAATGACACATTTGTCCCTTGATGTTAAGGTTAATAATGTCCTTACTGATATAATGGATAAATGCACATAATCTTAAATTTACATAAAGAGGAAAGGAGTCACAACTCGGTCTCCTTAGTTGTGGGGCTCTCACTGGAGAATTGGTTTCAAGAGGCATTTTGCCCCTAAAGGAGATCTGTTAGTGGCTGGGTGTGGAGGTGCATGCCTTTAATCCTAGAACTTTGGAGACAGAAGCAGGCTAATCTCTGTGAGTTCAAGGCTAGCCTGGTGTACAAAGTGAGTCCAGGACAAGGATACACAGAGAAATCCTGTCTCATTGGGAAAAAAAGGAGAGAGGTAGAGAAAGATATATTCTGTTAATCAATATAAGGACCCAGAGTTATGCTGGGGAAGACCATGCAAACAGCATGCTTCCCACAGTGAACAGTTAAGAAAAGCTAACATATAATAGCATATCACGCTATCCTAAACCAGTCTCCTTAAGAATGGAGCTTCCATGGGAGAATTGGAACTCAAACTAATACAAAATGGTTTAATTAATGCTATTGTTTAATAAGGGTAATTCAATTATTTAAGCTCATACCTTGATCTCAAAACTTGGGAGACAAGGAAAAAACAGGTTCCTTGTGTGTTCAAGACCAATCTAATCTACAGAGCTCTACAGAGCAAATCAAGACAGCCCAAGCTACAAAGAGAAACCCTGTCTCAGTACGGATAGATATGTATCCACATAGAAATTAAATCTCCAAAGAAAGGAGAAAAGGAAAGAAAAAATATAAATGCATACCTTTGATCCCAAAACATGGGAGACAAAGACATAGACAGATTGGTTCCTTTTGAGTGTGAGGCCAACCTAATCTACAAAAAGCCAGAAGAAAACAGAATGAACCTGTTTTAATCAATTAATAAATTTATGTCAACTATAAAGGAGAACATGTAAGCTCCATTTAGTTTTATGCTGTATTTTCAATTTAAAATAGATTATATATAGCATAAATATGTAATACTATTACATGATATCATTTTATGACATGGAGACTTAAAAATGTCTTTCTTCTGTTCAAAGAACAGAAAAATATTCCTTAATTGATTTGTGCATCCTACATATCCAAGGCATTTTGGTAATTGCCGAACTATATGTTACTTGTGAGAAATTATATATTTTCAGAACAAAGGGACCAGAGTCAAAAGAAGACAAGAAGAGTAACCCAAATGATCCAGTCTCATAGACTGCCTCAGTAGCTCTTTCCTCAAAAATCTGCACCAAGAACAACTTCAAACATCTTGCTGAGATGGCATGGCCTCAAAGATTGTTCTGGGCAGGACGTCAATAAAGCCCTGAATTTTCCTAACCAAAGTCCAGCTTCGAACTACAAACTGCTCAGGACATTCAAATTGCTGAGCACATAGAGACTGGACAACAGATGTTACTATTAACTTGATTAACCATTTTTTCCATTTTATTTGGGCCCCCAAACAGGTTTTCTGCATCCCAATTCAGCAAAATGATGTTTTAAGAGAGCGACGTCCCAATCCCAAAAGTGGGGTGTTTGATAGATGTTATTTAGGGGGAATTGAAAATTGTTGAATGGTCTTGTTAAGCCAGATATAGGAGATTAGATTCAAGGACTTTTCTATTTCTTTTTCTTTTCTCTACCCTTCTTTCTCTCTTATATAGGGGGAAAGACTTGAAAAGAAGAAGAGGAGGATATATGTATATAATATAGAAATGATAAGATATAAGGATAGATTATTGAATCTGCTCTGAAATTCAAAACCATTGTTATTCTCAAATAAGGTTATCTTTTGATACACTGATATAGAATTTTGTTTACTGATACAAAAATAAGGTTAAAATTTGATTCATTGGTATAGAATTTTCTATTTAGACATATATTATGTATATTTCAGCTTATATAAGGTATTTTGCCTATACAAATCATTTAAAAGTATAGGTTTACTTCCAATCCTTTTATGGGTTGCTATTGAAATCTATTTAGGGGTCTGGGTAATACAGGCTGATTGCTGACCAGTCAAGATTCTGGTCATTTCAAATACTAGTCTTAATTTATCTCAAAATAGGCTTAATAGGTTAAACAGATACTAAATGGATAAAAATATACAGTTTGTTTGTTCATAGATAGATAGAAGATAGATGATAGATTTATAAATAAATCAGTAGATGTCTTCAAAACCCTCAGAGGCATACAGAAAATGGCATTTAAATGTGTTTTTATTATTTTAAGAATTGTTTGACTTAAGACAGTCAGCTCCTGACAGCTCCCATTTGACTTGGAAGAAAAGAATGAGCATCAAAAAGAAATCTCCCATCAGGAGATAATTCCTATTGGGCAAAAATGGCCCGCTTTCTCAACAGACTATGTATAGTCCAAAGATGGATCAGAGATTAAATGCAGGTAAGTCGATGTCCTAATTCTGCAGAGACAGAATGGGAAAATCCTTATTTCCTGCTGCACAATTTAGTCTGTGAAAATGCTTGGCCAGAAGGCTGAAGTTGATGTTCCAATGATATTGATAGATATTTGGGACTGTCTAGGCAACAAACTGTCATATTTCTTTTTGGAAGCTGCTCTCCTATGCTTCCTACTCACTCAAATAATAACTTTATCCCTTCTTATGACATTGATGGGGTTGAAGGCATAATAGTTATAAAATTTCAATTGAACTTGAGCTGTTCAAGTCTAAATAAAATCTTTAGGTTTATAAATATAGGATATGATAGAAATTATTTAGGTTCAGAAGTTTAGACACACCAAGATGATTTTTTTTCTTCTTCAAGATTGCCTGATACAAATAGGCTAAACATGTGTGTAACCTTTATATATGCTTTTCTTGATTGTTTCATATTTGTTCTTATTGTTTTCACTGATGAGTTAAAAATTTAGCTTTTTTTTTTTAGACAAAAGGAGGGAATTGTTGAGGTAGTGTTAAGCATTCTAAACGTTAATTAATTGGTCCTGCTTGCTGTCTGTTACTTACATTGACACTGATTGGTTAAATAAAATGCTGAGGCCTGAGACTGGGCAAAGACAGAGAAAGGTGGGATTTCCTGGGATTAGAACAGGAAGCCTACACTTTACACAGAGGATTAATGCATTCCAACCAGCAGCAGGAAGAAGAAGACATTCCAGCCAGGAGAAGTAGGAAGAAGGAGGCACACACCATGGGTCAGAAAAAAGAACCTCATTCCACATGGCCAGGAACATCGGCATAGTTTGGAGAATGGAAGTCCAAGGGGATTTATGTATATATGGGTCATATTTGGGTAATAGAATTAAGAGCTAGCTTAGATGGGCCAAGATTGCTCAGTTAAGGCCAAGGCTTGTGAAAATCTATCATATGTCTGTGTGCTCATTTATAATGGCTGCTTAAAGATTAACGGCTGCCACACCAATTAACAATAACCTAAATACTGGCAAATAATTTAATTAATTCTTTCCACAAATGCTCCCAATGTAATTTACCTATTGTTTTACACTGTCATATAGTGTTTTCTGTGTTTCTCATCATTGCTCCTTTACTAATGGAAAATAAGGTGGTACTTGACAGCAGCAACCAGATGTGGAGTGTCCTGGGGTGGTGTCCAGGCTGTGGTGCAGGGTACCCATTATGGGTTGGATTCCTCCTCCCTGATGGTTTCCCTCTGGTGCCCGAGAGGAGGCAGTACAGCTAGCTCTGCCTCCTCAGTCCTCTGTCTCTTGGAGCAGGAGGTCTCCCCCTTACTGGAGCAGGGTTAAAAGATGGAATACTTTACTATTATAATTATTGTTATTTCAGCCGTGGTTTCATATAGTCAAGGCTGTGTTTGAGGGTGATCTCAAACCTCTGGTCATCCTGCCTACTGGTAACTGAGATGTGCAGCACCTTGCCTGGTTTTATGCAATGCTGGAGATGGATCCCAAAGCATTATGCACACTAGGCAAACACTCTACCAGCTGAACTATAACCTCACCCCAAAACCTGTTTTTAAAACATCTAGAAAACCTTCCCCTAGAGGCATTACAGATGTGGCTATGTTCTATGTGCATTAGTAGGAGGCCAAATCCAAACGCTGGACTTACCAAGTATGGACCAGCAGCTCTTTCTGGAAAGCATGCTTCTCACAGCTGGTGTAGTTCCTTCTGCACCTTAATTACCCTGTTCCCTGACTAAAGCACAGGGGTAGACATGGGGTCATCAAGCTCTAGATTGGGACATTCATTGGAATATCCAAGCAGTGTCCTTGGAACATTACTAGGCAATCCTACAGAAAGTCTTGGTAAGATTGCCTTTCTCTTTTAATTCGTCACTAGATGCAGACTCCTTGCCTTTTACTTTTAAATTTCAATGGTTCAGGTTATTCTAGGTAACCTTCACACCTTACTGTAAATTTTAGAATGAGCTTGCCAAATTTCCACTCCCCAAAACATCTGCAGACTGAACCTGCAGACAATTCTGGGGGGCGGGGTGGGGGGCAAGGTCTATCTGCTTACCGACAGCTTGCCTTGCTCTCTGGAATGCTTCATTTCCACATATTTACTATTCTTGTGAAGGAAACTGCATAATTAGTTCCCTTTTCATATTTTTTATTGGTTTATAGAAATGTAATTTTGGTAGAAATACCATTTCCTATAAACTTCAACTGTTGAATAGGTCTTACTATGTATGCTCTCTTTTGTTTGACAGGGTCACTGTTGTTTTCTACATAGAG
>CAJQZJ010017182.1:0-14060 GCA_907164525.1 Lophiomys imhausi | reverse complement strand
TGAATGAAGAGGCTCTTGGCCCTCATACGACCTCTCAACTGAGATGAGGGACTGTTATATAAGGACACCCCACCCCAGAGAAATGGGATGGAAGGGTTAGGAGGTAAAGAAAAAAAATGAAATGTGATGTTTCGGCCTTTTACTACTAACTTTCATGAACTGTTTAGGATAATTAAGAAATGCAAACTAATGGTTATGCAAGCCAGTCATTCTGTTAGGTACTATGACAGCCTATTATAGTTACTTGCTAAGCTAATCAGAAATAAACCTGCTAAGAGACAAGCAACATCTGCTTACCCTAATATAAGAGATAGATAGGACCTCTTCAAAAACCTCAAGAGATCTGCAGAATATGGCATTCAAAGATGTTTTCGTAACTTTAGATTTTTTTTTTATATCAAGACATATCAACTCCTGACAGCACCCCCATTCTACCCCAAGTAGAAGATGAGCATTGAAGAATCTCCAGTGGGAGATGATTGAATTAGTCGCAAGCCTATCTCTTGGTAGGAAAAGCCCCTTGCTCCACTGTAGACAGAATGCTGTCCAAAAAGGACAAAACCTGGAAGCAGGTAAATCGACAGCCTAGCTCTGCCAAGACAGGGTAAGCAAGTCCTTCATAACCCCTGCTCTACAATCAATGTCTGTCAGAGAAGCGGGGCCAAACGACTGAAGATCGATGCTGTAATGTATGGAGAGAAAATGGGAACTGTCCAGGCAGCCATTGGTATGTCATTTCTTAGTTTTGGAAGCTGCAGGCTCTGTACTTTCTATAAAATCAGATATATTTATCCCTCCCAAAAATTCATTTCTAAAGTGAACCAGCATCTATGTCTCTATCTGTCATTACCTTTCCTTCCAGGTCTGTGTGTTGCCTAAATCTGCACTAGCCACCTCACTGTTTCACTAAACTCTGAGATGGATTGTATCATTTTGACAAAATCCAGAGGTGGAAACTTAGAAACTAAATGAGTTATTTTGTCCCATGGTTTCAGAAGTTTAATTTAAGTTACTTGGCACCATTGTTTCTGGACTATCAAAAGGTATAAATATAATGGTGAGAAAAACATAAACTGATTCATCTATCAGCCAAATTGTAAAAAAGAAGGAAGTTCCTAGATTAGATATATATTTCATAGGCATGGTCCAGTGACACACCACTAACAGATGCCATTGCCAAATAGCCCATTCTACAATGAACTCATTAATACTTTGATACATTCATAAAGCTGTACTCTCATGGTAAAACAACTTCTCAATATTACCCTCAGCTATGGATTAAGACTTTTATTAATGAGACTTTTTTGGAGGGGCACATCAAATTCAAACCATAACTTCTTTCTCCCAAAAGTCTTATGCTTATCTCACAATATAAAATGCATTCAAATCAACAAGTTTCCATAAAGTTTAAGCATTTCTTAAAAGTCCAATACAAAAATCTCCTCTAAGTCTCCAGACAAACTCTTAGATGTAAACCCCTCTAAAATAACAATCTAGTTAAATATCTTCAACTCTAATGACAATAAATAATTTGATTTTCATCTCATACCATAGTCAAATCCGAAAACTGAATAAAGATTTTTTAAATATGAGATAAGAAATTCCAAAATTCATAGCTTCCATAGGGAAAATAATTTGTGACTTTATTTCTACCAATGATTTTATGTTCGTCACACACACACATACACAAGGATGGGGGGAGAGAGAGAAAAAGAGAGAGAGAGAGAGAAGAAAAAAGAAAAGGATGAAAGAAAACAGGTGATCAAAGTTAAGATTAGTAAGTGAGGCTGAATAACTTATAAGTAATATAATAATGAAAAGGATTTTTCTATAGCTATGGAAATAAGAATGAAAGGAAGTCGATATAAGAGTATCAAATTTTTGTAAGGCATATATCTAATATCAAATTAAACTCCAAAATATGTAATAAATTCTTAAAATCACATACTAACAAAATAACTAACAATAAAATAAAAAATAGAAATGAAATGGACATTTTCCAAAAGACACAAACCTGATATAAAAGGTATGAGGAGGCTCTTGGCCCTCATATGACTGCTGAACTGGGGCGGAGGACTGTTATGTAGGGACACTCCACCCCAGAGAAGTGGGATGGAAGGGATAGGGGGTAGAGGGTGGGAGGGTGGGACTGGGCAGTTGGAAAGAGGGCACTGTGATGGAGATGTAACCTGAAGTAATAAATATTTTTTAAAAGGTGTTCAAAATTGCTCATCAGGTAGAGACCATTCAAAGTTTAATTAATATGCCACCTCACATAGTCAAAATTTCTAATATTAAAAAGAAAGAAAATGAGAAGGTAAAATTTCTTTAGTATTATAGGCATCGGATAACACTTGAAAGATTTTAGGTTGCTGATGAAATTATAACGTGCTATAGCATCTAAGAAAATAGAGAAAATTAATGGAAATGGATTTTCTCTTTCTACCATGTAGGTCACTGGGATTGAACTCAAGTTGTCAGACTTGGCAGCTGACACCTTTGACCAGTAAGCCATCTCTCTGTCTTGGTTACTTATTATGATAAATTACATTGAATCCATGGGTCACTATGGGTAGTATGGAAACCTGACAACCTATGTCACCTCCACTTTTAGAATGCCTACCTGCTTTCTATTTCTGCATGTATTTCTCACTGTGATATTCTATGTTAATTATCAAATGCACTTGATTTGCAGTTACCATGGAAGACCTATCTTAAAAGAACATGTCTATGTGGGAGTTTTCAAAAATGTTTAATTGAAAATGGATAAATGTAGGGACACTCCACATCAGAGGAGTGGATTGGGTGGGAGAGAGAGAAGAGTGTGGGAGGGTGGAACCGTGAGGGGCGGAAAGAAGGCATTGCGCTGGAGTTGTAACTTGAAGTAATAAACAAACAAACAAACAAACAAACAAACAAAAAAGAAAATGGATGGGTGACTAATAACCCTGAATGATGTCAGTATCATTCTAAAGTGTCTTTCATAAAAATATTATTGTCAAAAATATTCTTTTGAATTTTTAAGATTTATCAATTTTGTATATTCTTTTTACTACTGATTTTAATAATTTTTCAAACTGTGTTAATATATCTTATTTTTGTCTATATGTGGTATACATATATATATGTGTGTATGTACGTGTATATGTGTATGTGTGTGTATGTTATGCAATGTATCTATTGATGTAGTTTGGTTCTTACTCTTTTCTGTTTTTAATATTTGTTTATTACTTCAGGTTACATCTCCATCACAGTGTTCTCTTTCCACCCCTCCCAGTCCCCCCCTCCTACCTTGTACACCCTATCCCTTCCATCCCACTCCTCTGGGGTTGAGTGTCCCTACATATCAGTCCCTCGCCCCAGTTCAGCAGTCATATGAGGGCCAAGAGTCTTCTCATATACTGGGGGCCTACAAGGCAGCACCACTAGGGCAAAGTGTCTCATTGACAGGAAACAAAGTCTATGTTCATGTTCCTTTTGGTGCGTTGGTTGTAGTATAGATATCCTGTACTATAGGGATAAAATCTGACTATAAGTGAATAGACGCCATGTGCATCCTTCTGAGTGTGGGTTAGCTCACTCAGGATGAGCTTCTCCAGTTCCATCCATTTGGCTGCAAATTGCATGATTTCATTGTTTCTGATAGCGGAGTAGTATTCTATTGTGTAAAAATACCATAGTTTTTGTTTTTGTTTTTGTTTTTTTTATTTTTTTATCTATTCCTTGGTTGAGGGACATCTGGGATGTTTCCAGTTTCTAGCTTTTACAAATAAGGCTGCTATGAACATAGATGAAAAACATCTTTGTCATGGATGCCATTCCAATTCATGACATCCCTGTAGTTTTCTTTCTGGAATTATTTTCTTTGATAATATTTAAATTTCCAGACTGGATTCCTCTGAAGGTTCTCTATTTTGATTTAAAAAAATCTTATAACCTCTGTTCTATGACTTTCAATCCAGCAATATATTTCTTAGTCTCCTCCTTCTATAAGTCTCTCCCATTCTGATCTCTCCCAAAGGTGAGACAGAAAACTGCAATCATCAGTGAAAAAAATTCTTTGTATCCTAAGAGAAACAAAATCACATGAAATCCAGGTGTAAGTCATTGTGTTTTCCTCCAATTTTAAACTTAGAAAATAATTTTCTTTTTTAATATCCCTAAGGACTTTATATATTCAAACTAAACATTTTATATGGTCTTATATGATTTTATATGTTTTTTATATCCTGTTTCTCTTCCCTTCCCTTGTTTTTTACACTCAATTACTTACCAGCTCAGATATCTTAGGCCTCTCAGTCCCATTGCAAATCTGGAAAAATGTTTCTTTGCCCTTCCATGTGTTTTCAGACTCCTGAGGCCAGCCTGCATCTATAGTGTCCAGCTCTGCCCTCTCAGCAAGCTATCTTTGCCATTTGGGCTGGAACTGCTGTTTCCCTTTGACTTCTACTTGTTCCAGGCCACAGTGTGCTTCTTCCCTGTGTACCCAATGTGTGCTGCTTGCACAGGCCAGTTAGCTCCCTCTTTGAGGGATTTATTTAGCCTCAAACCCAACTAAGATTTGGGTCCAGCTTCAGTTCTCTGTACTACTTGCTGCTTATAGGCCTCCTGTCTAGTGTTTGACCCACCATGGTTTTTCTTTCTCTTTTTCTTTTATTTTTTACAACATTTATTTATTAATTCAGGTTACATCTAAGTCTTAGCCCTACCTTCCTCCCCTTTCAGTCCCATTCCCCCACCCTCTACTACCTTTCCCATCTGTCCTTCTCCCCCAGTATGGGGAACCCCCACATATCAGCCCCCCACCCTTCATCAGTCACATGAGGGCTAAGAGCTTCTTCTTGCTCTGGAGCCCAACACGGCAGCTCAGCTAAGGTAAAGTGTCCCACTAATAGTTGATAAAGTTCATCACTTAGACTGAATCCCCCACCCCTACTAAAGGATTTGTATGACTACAAAGTTGCCTATCATCTACATTTGTATAGGGGAGATCTAGGTCTAGTCTAAGCTTTCTATCTATCTTCCTTCCTTCCTCCCTCCCTCCCTCCCTCCCTCCCTCCCTCTCTCTCTCTCTCTCTCTCTCTCTCTTTCTTTCTTTCTCTTTCTTTCTTTCTTTTTTGGTTGCATTTCAGTCTCTGAAAGCCTCTAGGAGCCTAGATTGGTTGGTTCTGTTGATTTTCATGTGTTGATCATTACCCCTCCCGGTCTCTCTGTTCCTCCTCCCTCTCTTATATAGGGCTCCAAGAGCTCCATCTAATGTTTGTGTGTCTCAGCCTTTACTTTGTTCTGCTTGCTGCTGGGCAGAATTTCTCAGAGGAGAGTTATGCTAGTTTCCTGCTCCTTTGGGTCTGTGGATTAAAGGACTGTTATCCTGTACTATATATCTAAAATCTGGTTATGTGTGAATACATGTCATATGTATCATTCATTCTGGGTCTGGGTTAGCTCATTCAGGATGAGCTTTTCCAGTTCCATCCATTTGGTTGCAAGTTGAATGATTTTCTTGTTTCTGATACCTGAGTACTATTTCATTCTGTAAATGTACCACAGTTGCTTTCTTTTTTAATCCATTCTTCAGTTGAAGGGCATCTTGATTGTTTCCAGTTTCTAGCTATTACAAATAAAACTGCTATGAACATAGTTGAGCTGATTTTCTTGCAGTTTGGTGAAGAATCTTTTGGATATATGCCCAGGAGTGGTATGGCTAGGTCTTGAGGTAGAACTATTCCCAGATTTCTGAGATATTGCCACACTGATTTCCAAAGTGGTTGAACAAGTTTTCACACCCACTAAAAATGGAGGAGTGTTCCCCTTTTTCCACATCCTTGCCAGTATGTGCTATCACTTGAGATTTTGTTCTTAGCCATTCTGATGGATGTGAGGTGGAGTCACACTTTCATTTCCATGATGTCTAAAGAAGTTGAGCATTTCTTCCAGTGTCTCTTGACCTTTAGAGATTCCTCTTTTGTGATTTCTCAGTTTAGCTCTGAACTCCATTTTTATTGGATTATTTGGTTTCTTGGTGTTTAATTTCTTGAGTTCTTTGTAATTTTTGTATATTAGCCCTCTGTCAGATGTGGGGTTGAAGAACTTTTCCCAATGTGTAGACTGTTGTTTTCTTCTAATGACTGTTTCCTTTGCCTTACAGAAGATTTTCAGTTTCTTAAGATACCATTTATTGATTGTTTTTCTTAAAGCCTGAGCTATTGGTGTTCTTTCCAAGAAATTGTAACCTGTGACAATGAGTTTGAGGCCTTTCCTGTCTTTCTCTTCTATTAGATTTAGTGTGTCTAGATTTTTGTTTAGGTCTTTGATCCACTTGGACTTAAGTTTTGTGCATGACAAAAAATAAATAAGTATTTGCAGCCTTCTACTTGTTGACATCCAGTTAGACCAGCACCATTTGTTGAAGATGCTTTCATTTTTCCATTGTATGGTTTTGGCTTCTTTGTCAAAAATTAAGTGACTATAGGTGTGTGGATTTATTTCTGGGTTTTCAATTCAGTTCCATTGATCCACCTGTCTGTTTCTATACCACCACATGCTGCTTTTACTACTATTGCTCTGTAGTATATCTTGAAGTCAGGGATGGGGATACCTCCAGATTTTTTTTTTTTGTGCTGGATTGATTTAGCTACTCTGGGTGTTTTGTTTTTCCATATGAAGTTGATAATTGTTCTTTCAAGGTCTGTAAATAATTGTGTTGGTATTGTGACAGGAATTGCATTGAATCTGTATATTGCTTTTGGTAGGATGGCCATTTTTATTATGTTGATCCTATCTATCCATGAGCATGGGAGACCTTTCCATCTTGTGTTATCCTCTTCTATTTCTTTTTTTCAAGGACTTGAAGTTCTTCTCATACATGTCTTTCACTTGTTTCATTAGAGTTACCCCCAGGTATTTTATATTATTAGTGGCTATTGTGAAGGAGTCCAGCTTCAGTTCTTGTACTACCTGGTGCTTACAGGCCTCCTCTCAAGTGCTTGGCCTGCCATGGCTTCTCTTAAATGGGCTGGTGTGGCTTTTTGGTTTTGACTGAAGCCTGAATCTAGTGTACTAAAGTTAGATTACATGCCCAATGGTGGATGCCATGTATTGAGAATGCAGATTTTTCTACCCAACCTCAAACTCACCGAATAAAGTTTCATGAGACTCAAAAAATATTTGCAAATACCTAGGCCATACAGCTATGTGACTAGCTAATATCTTAAAATAAACTATTTGTTCTAATCTAAGTTCTATCACGTGGCTGATTACCTATGCTCAAATGCTACGGATCTGTCCTCCTCACATATTTCTGGGTGCATCTTCCATTCCTCACATTCTCCTAGAATTTTCTCTTCCTACTGGTTCCCCTACCTCTAATTCTAACATTTTTATAGGCCATAGGTCTTTTATTAACAGTATCTTCATACATACAACCTACAATATTCTCCTTCCACATCTCTAATGTAGAGTATTATGTCATTTGCAAGTAGAGATACTTTGGCTTCTTCTTTTCCTCTTTGTATCCATTTAGTTTTCTTCTCTTGACTTATTACTCCAGATAGTACTTTAATCAAAATATCACAAAGGACTCCAGTTAGTGCACATTCCTGTCTCCTGCCTAAAGCTTTTCTCAATTTAAGATGACCTTGGGTGTAGATTTTTCATATATAGTTTTTATTATGTTGAGGAGTATTTTCAATGTGTCCCTTGAAGTTTTTCATTTTGTGTTCTTATTTTTGTTTTTCCCATGCTTTAAAAAATTTTGTTCTTGATTTCTTCTTTTACCCATAATCATTCAGTAAAGAGTAGTTTAATCTTTATAAGTATGGGTATTTATTAAATATTTGGTGTCAATTATGAACTTTATTGAATTTTGATCAGATATTATGCAATGAGTTATTTCAGTCTTTTTAAATTTATAAAGAATTTTTTGTGTTCCAAGATGTGGTCTATTTTACTAAAGCTTCCATTTGTTGCTAAGTAGAATGTGTATTCTTTGGTGTTTTGGTGGAATATTCTGTATATATCTGTTAATTCTGTTTGATAGATGATGTCAATTAATTCTGATGTATATTGCTTTAATTTTTTTCAGAATATCTGTCTATTGGAGAAAGTGGGCATGGTGGTTTAAATAAAATTGGCCATCATTGGTTCATAGTAAGTGGTAGCATTTGGGGATTCTATGATCTGTTATGTATTTTAAATGTTAACTAATCTTCTCCCAGAGTCCTTTTTGCTGTGCAAGGCCATAAGCACATATATCAAGTGATGCTGTGTTATCTTGCCTGCTAACCATTGTCTCTGATTGGTTGAATAAATGCTGCAACCTGGATTGGGTGGAGAGAGAGGTAGGTGGGGCAAAGTTTGTTAGCCTTGAGGAGCAGGGAGGATCATGGGAAGAAGAAGCCAGGAGGTGGAAGAAGGGGACATGCCATGTGGAGATATGAGAATAAATATTTCAACAAATGGCACCCAATTTACTGCAATTAAAATCCATGTTTGCAGTCTTGGAAGGCCTGGATGAAATGCAATTTCCTAGCCAAAGAGCGGGGAACTGCCCCTGAATGCATTTCACAGATGTGGCTCCCTTAAGAAAAGCTGCTCATTGCAGCAAAGGCAGAGAGTTAGGGCTCTTCTTATGTACTGATCAAACAGTAGCCTTCTAGACAGAGCTAGGGACCGGAATTGACCACCTAGATTAAAAATTGAGGAATTCATTATGTCTCAATACATTTGGATTCCAGTTGAGTTTTTTTCTATTTGCATGCAAATGATTTTTGCATTGACAATTGTTGTTCTATGTATCCTTTTTGAGAAAAATAGGAGAAGCCTGGTGGAAGGAAGAATGACAACATGCCATGGATTAGATAGAAAAAAAAAGATATCTCCGTATGTCCTGGATCATTGGCATAGCATGGAGAAAAACAGCCCAGGGTATGTATGTATTTATTATGGGGTTCTATTTGGAGATAAAATTAAAAGTTAGATTAGATGGGCTAAGACTGCACTATCCAGGCTAAAGCTTGTTCAAAGCTATCAAGTGTCTGTGTGATTATTTATAATGGTGGGTTAAGGATTAACACTGTTGACCATCTAACTATAATATAAATGCTGGTAATAATTTAATTAATTATTTCAACAATTAGGTGGTGTGGCCTTGTTGAAGAAAGTATGCCACTGAATGGTGGGCTTTTGAGGTCTCAGAAACTCAAGCCAGGCCCAGTGGCTCATTTTCTCTACCTGCTGCCTGCTAATTTAGATGTACAACTCTTAGCTGTTTCTCCAGCACCATGACTGCCTGAATGATCCCATGCTTTTCACCACCATAACAATGGAGTAAACCTTTGAACTGTAATCCAGCCCCAATTAAATGCTTTCCTTTATAAAAGTTGGTCATGGTGTCCCTTTACTGCAAAAAAAAAAAACCCTAACTCAGATAGTAGGGGTATTAAAATTACCTGTTTATTAGTAGATTGATGTTAATCTGTGTGTTTAAATCAAATAGTACATTTTTTATGAAATTGGATGCACAAGAGTTTGGTGAATATATGTTTAGGATATTGAAGCCTTTTTGAATAACTACTCTGTTGATTAGAATGAAGTATTCATCATTATCTCTCTAATAGCTAATAGACTTCATTAGCTCGAAGTCTATTTTGTCAGATATTAGGATAATGATGTCTGCTTGCTTCTTGTTCCTGTTTGATTAGAGTATTATTGTGTACCCTCTTGCTCTAAGGTAATACCTATCTTTAGAGGTAAGATGTGTTTCTTGTTTCTTGTAGACAACAGATAGGCAAATTTTGTTTCTTGATGAATTCAGGCAGCTAGTATATTTTTATTGGAGAATTGAAGCCATTGGTATTTAAACATATTATGAAAATGTAGTTGTTAATTGTAGTCATGGTTTTGTTAACATTTAGTGTTTTTTGTATTCTCAGTGATACTTTGTGTTTTAATAATTGTGACTTTTTATCTCTTTCCATGGCTACTCTACTATGCTTATTTCTCTCTTCAGCCTGAAATGTTGCTTCATGTATTTTCTTTAGATTTCATATGTTGGATATATATTTTTGGATATTTGTGAAGTTTTTCTTTCTCCTTCAATTATGGTCAATAATTTTACTGGATATATTAAACTATGTTGGCCATGATAGTATTTTAGGACTTACAATGCCTTGCTTCATGACCTCTAGCTTTTAAATTTTCCACTGAGAAATTTTTAAATTGTCAAGTTTTAAAAATGATGGAGGACTACCTGCCTGGGGATGGTATCACCATCCATGGACTAGGTTCTCCTACATTAATAATTAATCAATGAAATGTCCTCAAGAGTTTCATACAGGCAATCATTTAGAGGCATTTTATCAACCAAAATTGCTCTTTCTAGATAAATATACCTTGGGTCAAATTAACAAAGAAGTAGCTAACACAAACACTTCTATTTATCTGTTTTCTTAATCTTGTAGATTTTTGGAGCATCAAATTATTATTTTTTTCTGTTGCATATTCAATTTTTCCTGAATCTAAGTTTTTATGTTTGCTAAGAACAGTTAATTTTTCTTCCTCTAAATTAGAAACTAGAGAAACAAATGACTACTGTCTTTAACCATGGATGTCCTATAGATATGTTTCATGGTTTTAATAAAACATATCTTTTATTTGTCAAACAACCCAAGATATGCCACATAATATTATATAATTTTCTTTTACCGTCTAATTGCTGTTATAGTGTGTTAGAATTTTGGTGTCTAAAATCTACAAATATTATGATATTATTATCATAATTCCAGTTTTGAACTAATAAACAAAAATAAAAGTTGTCTAAGATAAAGATGAATGACAAATAAAATGTAGTATATATACTAGGATTTGATATAGCCTTAAAAATCTTATATCATTTACATGAAAATAGGTGGATAACAGAATAAAACAGAATTTAAAATACAAGCATAATTCTTAATATATTCATTTATTTATTTTTAAGACAGTTTCTGATTGAGAAATGAAATATTAACAGATTTATACAGTCTCTTGCATAAAACATAAAGAACAGAACACTTTAAAAATCACTTTGTGAGGCTCATAATACCCTAATAACAAAATCAGGTGAAAAAAAAGAATAAGAAGGAAAAGATAATTACACACCAGTATATATTGTAACCTTAGACACAAAAATCTTCCTGAAAATATTACAAATCCTAATTTAGTATTGCAAAAAAATAATCATTCATAATGAACAAGCACCATTTATTTTCTAGGTGTACAAGGTCTGTCCAATCTTAAATGAAACAATGGAAAGCCTGAATTTTCTTGTGAAAATAAAACGAGATTAAGAAGTGAAAAGATAGAGACCAAAGAATGAGTCAACATTTGCTAAAATTGTATAGTTAACCATAAAAATGAAAATAAGGAAGAAACAGGTAGAAATCTCAGTGATTAAGGAGGGACTGTTGCCTGACACTCATGTCAGATGACTCATAACTGCCTATGACTGCAGATGATCTGACATCTTTGGCCTCTGTCAACACACATACACAGACATACCATAAAAGAAATAAATGATTATGTAAATTAATATTGATTCTATAACAGTCAAAATACTCAAAATACCCTACTAAAATTGATAAAAAATACAGTAGGATAAAGCAATCTACTTAATATCAAAACCTTCAGTAATGATACAGTAAAAAATACTGTGTGATATTAGTGAAAGGGTAGATGCAATATAAGATAGCACAACTGCCAAAATAATTTGGCATAAAGTGAAAAATATATGTCAGTGACAAAAGTTTCTCTAATGTGCTGCAATATAGACATATATCATTACACTTGTTGCTTTGAGTAGTCAAGTCCTTCATAATTCCTACTTTACAATTAAAGTCTGTCAGAGAAATGCGCTGAAGATTGATGCTGTAATGTATGGAGAGAAAATGGGAACTGTCCAGGCAGCCACTGGTATGTCATTTCTTAGTTTTGGAAGCTGCGGGCCCTGCACTTCCTGTATAATCAGAAATATTTATCCTTCTCAGTTCTCTGATGTGGTTGAAGACTAGATAGTTATAGTCTCATAGTTAAATTTAGGAATTAAATATTTAGGAATTAAAAGGGTATTCTGGATCTAAGAAGATGGTTTTTTTAATAATTTATTTTTTATTTCTTCAATTTACATGTCAATCACAATCTCATCCCTACTCTCCCCTCCAGTCCCACCATCCTACACTCTTCCCCCTCAATCCCCCATCTTCTTCCCTTTTTTTTTAAGTTTAAGGTATATCTTTTTCCCCCAACAGCTCCCCCTTTCAGTCCAACAAATGGTTCTTTTTCTTATAACTATAAATACAATACAAAACAACAGAAATAAATAGGCCACAATTATGTGAGTTATATGGCTTAGTATACATTCCCAATGTCCAGTCCATATGTGTTTGGCACCTGACTTTATCCTTCTAATATCTAACCATCTCCATGAGTTTAAAGTTCTATATCTAACCTACGAAGATGTTTTTAAGTTGGTGATGCAAGTTAGGATGGAAAATGAGTTAGGTATAGACTTTTAAACTTAGGAGATAGACAGATAATAGAATATTAATATGAGTTGCCAAATATATGTGGACTGGACAATGGTAATGTATGTTATTTGTTATAATTTTCCTAATCGTCACCTAATTATTTTTGTTGTTTTGTATTGTATTTGTTGTTATAAGAGAAAGAATCTTTTGTTGGACTGAAAGGGGGAGCTGTTGGGGGAAAAAGATATACCTTAAATTTAAGAAAATAAAAGGAAGAAGGAGGATAAGAAGATGGCGGCAACCTACACTGAGGCATTTTGAACGCGGGGAAAAAAGAGCCATAAAAAACACAGAGTTATTGGGCACTGTGCAAAAACCGGAGGGGCTAGACCCCCCCCCCCCGGGAACACCCACAGCTTCCAAGGGACTGTTAAAAGTCCCAGGGCAAGGCTCTCACCCATCACTCACAAACACGGAGGCCACTAAACCCGGGATTCGGGAACTCCCATTTGGAGAGGCGCCTGGTAAGATCGATCCCAACTTACAGCAGGCAGAATCAGGGTCCACTTGGCCATAGATCGCTGTCCTATTGGGCTCCCCACACATCAGGTTGAACTTACACCCACTTAAAAAACTTTGCGAGATAGTGGAAGGCATAGCAAGGAAAAAACAGGGGGCTCAGCCGGTGGTCCACAGCTGCTTGTGAAGAGGAGGGCGGGAGGTTACGAGAGAGCATGGGAAGATGGGAACACAAAAGCAGGCGGGAGGGGCCAATTCCCACACACTCACGGTAGCGCAGCTGGGGTGGGAGCACGGATGGAAGGGCCAATCCCCGCGAGTCCACGAGTCCACAGCAGGTCATCTGGGGAGAGAGACAGGCGTGGGCAGGGCCAGGGATCCGTGCACCCACGGCTGAGCTGCTGGGACGAGAGGTCCACACAGGCAGCCAGAGGATCCGGGGCTTGGGGTACCCACGGAACCCGTGGCGGCGCAGACAGGAAGGGAATCAGGCACAGTGTCCAGCCCTGTGGCGAGAAGCCTAGAGAGAAACCAGAAATAGGGACCATAGCTGTATCCTGGAAAATCCAGACATATTAGGTGTGGAGCCAGACCCTGTCAGACTCCGTGACGACACACAAAGCCCACAGAATCTGTGCCTGGGCAAACAGGCCCATACCATCAGAACCATTACAGGATGATAACTCAAAGTACAACATAGGGAAGTCTGAATTGGGAGCAGTGAAACAATCCTGGTCCATTACTCACAACCTGGGAATAGGCTGCACCAGATCACAGTGCCTCTGGCAATTAAAACCACAGTGACCTTGAAATCCCCCTTTAAGCAACGACAGATAGCCAAGTAACTCGTCCCCTGCACCAAATCATCCACTGTGGTTCCAAGCACAGAAAACAGACAGCTAAATGAATCCAATGGCGAAAGGTCAAAAAAACATAGAAATCAAGGAATTATGACTCCAACAAAGCAGAACCATCCTAGCTCATCCAATTCGGATGACCACACACCAACAGAAACACATGAAAACATTGACAATTCTG
>CAJQZJ010017181.1:0-39015 GCA_907164525.1 Lophiomys imhausi | reverse complement strand
TGAAAGAATTATATTTAAACCTCCTATTTAAGAGTTCAGGGTCAAAATGTTTAGTTCAGTGTGAGCTTAGTGTGCATAAAGCTCTGTATTTGATTCTTGAAATAGCAGAAAAATAAAATCCTATTCTAGACACTGATACAGTATATATATTTGTGTAAGTATATACATATATAGGTGTATGTGACATTTTTATATATATGAGACACTATATATTATATACATTTTATAACTTAATATATTAACTGTGTTGCATGAATGCAACATATAGCTTATATTTAATGTACTTACTAATACCTGAAGCCCCATAATAAACAATTTCATAATTCCAGAAATGTTTTTCAATGGAATGTGTTATTTTATACTAGTAAATTTCTGATTTGTAATTTATTATAATATTATGAAATAGAAAAGCAATATTAGGAAACAAACAAAAACTGAGGAACAACAAAGGGAAACATAATATGAATAAAATGGTATATATAAGCCATAATGCACGAATAATGGCATTAAATATAAAAGACTTAAATGAGCCCAGTCATGAAAAATTATTAAAATGTATAAATATATACTTTATTTTTGGAATTTATGTTAAATATATTATAATTGAGTTAATTGATAAGAAAAATAACAATTTCAGTCTGCATTTATCAAATTAAAAGTGGAGTGACTATATTGGTGGTTTGAATGAGAATGACCCTAACAGACTCCTATGTTTGACTACTTTATTCCTAGTTGTTGGAACTTGGGAGGTGGGTATGATCTCATTCATATCCTCTTTTGCCTGTTAGTGGGACACTTTACCCTAGCTGTTAGCCCTCATGTGACTGATGAACTGAGTGGAGATGGTATGTGGGGACTCCTATCACTTGAAGAGAAGGATAGTTGAGAAAGGATGAATGTGAGAGGGTGGGATTGGGAGGGTATGAGTAAGGGTGCTGTGATCGAACTTGAATTAATAAATAAATGCAAAAACAAAAGGATTAAAAGGTGTGGTCTTTTTGGAGAAGGTATGTCACAGGGAGCAAGCTATGAGGTTTCAGAAGTTCCATTCCATTCAAGCCTGGTTTTCTCTGCCTTCTACTTGCAGGCCAAGATATGAGCTCTCAACTGCTCCAGCCAACATGCTTGCTGCTTGCTGCCAAGCTACTCCCTCAGAATAGACTCTGAACCCTCTGAAACTGTAATTCTCATTAAACACTTCCTTTTAAAAATTACTTTGGTCTTGGTGTTTTATCATAGGAATAGAAAAGAAAATAAAACAGCTCTGTTGATATTTGACACAGTTGTACACACATACACATAAAGAGAAAGAAAGAGAGAGAGAGATAAAGGAGAATTACTACACAATGAAGAATTAACTAAAATGAATTTCTTTTCACTTCATGAACCAAACAGTAGAATATTTTTAAATGCATTAGTATAACTTTTAATAAAAGAAGAAATTCAGAATTTCAAAGTCATTCTGAACTTCATAGCTGACTTGAGTATAGCCTGGGATACATCAAAGCTTAACTAAAAACTCAGCAAACAAATAAATTAAAAATGTCTATTGTGTTTTGATAGGAATTGCATTGAATCTGTATATTGCTTTTGGTAGGATGGCCATTTTTATTATGTTGATCCTACCTATCCATGAGCATGTGAGATCTTTCCATCTTCTGATATCCTCTTCAATTTCTTTGTTCAAGGGTTTGAAGTTCTTGTTGTACAGGTCCTTTACTTGCTCGGTTAGAGTTACCCCCAGGTATTTTATATTGTTTGTGGCTATTGTGAAGGGAGTTGTTTCCCTGATTTCTTTCTCAGCCCATTTATTTGTTGTATAAAGAAGGGCTTCTGATTTTTTTGAATTAATTTTGTATCCAGCCACCTTGCTGAAGGTGTTTATCAGATGTAAGAGTTCTCTGGTAGAATTTTAGGGGTCACTTATGTATACTATCATATCATCTGAAAATAGGGATAAGTTGACTTCTTCATTTCCAATTTGTATCCCCTTGATCTCCTTTTGTTGTCTTATTGCTCTAGCAAGAACTTCAAGTACTATATTGAAGAGATATGGAAAAAGTGGGCATCCTTGTGTCCGAGTTTAGAGGAAATGCTTCAAGTTTCTCTCCATTTACTTTGATGTTGGCTACTGGCTTGCTGTATATTGCCTTTATTATTTCCAGATATGGTCCTTGTATGCCCGTTCTCTCCAGAACATTTAGCATGAAAGGGTGTTGGATTTTGTCAAGTGCTTTTTCCACATCTAGTGAGATAATAATGTGGGTTTTTTTCTTTTATCTTGTTTATGTGGTGAATTATGTTGATGGATTTTCATATGTTGATACTTTTGATGTGTTCTTGGATTCGGTTTGCTAGTATTTTATTAAGTAATTTTTGCATCTATGTTCATGAGGGAGATTGATCTGAAGTTCTCTTTCTTTGTTGGGTCTTTGTGTGGTTTAGGAATCAAGGTAACTGTGGCTTCATACAATGAGTATGGCAGTGTTCCATCTGATTCTATTTGTTGAAAGAGTTTGAAGAGTATTGGTATTAGCTCTTCTTTGAAGGTCTGGTAGAATTCTGTGCTGAAAACATCTGGCTCTGGGCTTTTTTTAGTTGGGAGATTTTTAATGACTGTTTCTATTTCCCTAGGGGTTATAGGGCTGTTTAATCTGTTAACCTGATCTCAAAATACCAACACAATTATTTATATACCTGGAAAAAGCTATTCTCAATTTCATATGGAACAACAAAAAACTCAGAATAGCTAAATCAATCATGTATAATAAAAAAATATCTGGAGGTATCACCATCCCCGATTTCAAGCTGTACCTAGAGCAATAGCAATAAAAACAACATGGTACTGGTATAGAAACAGACCAGTGGATCAATGGAATCGAATTGAAGACCTATAAATGAACCCACACACCTATGGTCACCTAATTTTTGACAAAGAAGCCAAAACCGCACAATGGAAAAAAAGACAGCATCTTCAACAAATGGTGCTGGTACAACTGGATGTCCACTCGTAAAAGAATGAATTTAGACCCATACTTATCACCTTGTAAAAAATGTAAGTCCAAGTGGATCAAAGACCTTAACATAAGCCCAGTCACACTAAATGTACTAGAACAGAAAGTGGGAAAAACCCTCGAAATCATTGGCACAGGTGACAACTTCCTGAACAGAATACCAACAGCTCAGGACCTAAGACCAACAATCAATAAATGGGACCTCATGAAAATGAAAAGCTTGTGTAAGGCAAAAGACACTGTCATTCGAACAAAACGGCAGCCTACAGATTGGGAAAAATTCTTCACCAACCCCACATCTGACAAAGGGCTAATATCCCAAATTTACAAAGAACTCAAAAAATTAAATGCCAAGAAACCAAATAATCCAATTTTAAAAATGGGGAAAAGAGCTAAACAGAGAATTCACAAAGGAGGAATTCCTAAAGGCTGAGAGACACTTGAAGAAATGCTCAGCATCCTTAATCATCAGAGAAATGCAACTCAAGATGACTGTAAGATTGCATCTCACACATGTCAGAATGGCTAAGATCAAAAGCTCAAATGACAGCACATGCTGGTGAGGGTGTGGAGAAATTGGAACCCTCTCTATTGCTGGTGGGAGTGCAGGCTTGTGCAACCACTATGGAGGTCAGTCTGGCTATATCTTAGAAAACTTGTAATAGCTCTGCCTCGGGACCCAGCCATACAACTTCTGGGTATACATCCAAATGACTCCTCACCGAATCACAAGGAAGTTTCCTCATCTATGCTCATAGCAGCCTTATTTGTAATAGCTAGAAACTGGAAACAACCCAGATGTCCCCCAACTGAAGAATGGACTAAAAAACTATGGTACATCTACACAATGGAATATTACTCAGCTATCAGAAACAGGGAAATTATGCAATTTGCAGCCAAATGGATGGAACTAGAAAAGCTCATCCTGAGTGAGCTAACCCAGAGTCAGAAGGATGCACATGGCATCTATTCACTTACAGTCAGATTTTAGCTATATAGTACAGGATATCTATACTACAACCAACACACCAAAGGGAACATGGACATAGACTTTTTTGTTTGTTTGTTTGTTTATCTGTTTGTTTTCTCTCCCTGTCATTGAGACACTTTTCCCTGGTGGTACTGCCTTGTAGGCCTCCAGTGTGAGGAGACTCTTGGCCCTCATATGACTTCTGAACTGGGGTGGGGGAATGTTTTGTAGGATCACTCCACTCCAGAGGAGTGGGAAAGAAGAGTTGGGGGTAGAGTGTGGGAGGGCGGGACTGGGAAGGGTGGAAAGAAAACACTATGATGGAGATGTAATGTGAAGCAATAAATAAATAGATTTTAAAAAATAAGAAAAAGAACTTCAGAAAAAATATCTATTGTGGAAATTAAAAATTCCTATTTTGCCTTTTATATTTACACCAAACATGAGCCTTCTAAAATCACTCAAATCTGCCAGGTAATAAGAATGTCCAATTCATCAATTCACAGAAATCTATTTATGAGACAAATGAGGAGAAACACTTCTCCATGTGGCACTGGGAAGGTGTTAGACATTGTTTAAAGCACTGCTAAAATCACTGTTAATGTTAAGTTAAGATCTTATTGTAAGTAAAATGGGTATGATAATCACTTTACTATATACTGGCAAAGATGTTAAGAAATAGGACATTTTGACTATATTGCTAACAGTTGTTGGACACTTTATTGTCTAGCTTCCTTGCAAAAGAGGACTGTCAGTCAAATAGCAGCTGGAAAGTCCTTATGTCAGCTCCTGACATCTTGAAAGTGTCACAGATGATTTGAGAAAACCACATGATGATCACGTTTGATTGACCTGGTTTCTTACCCAAGACTGTTTGAAGCGCATTATATCAGAATTTATTGGTGTCCCAAATTCCATAAATTCTAGATAACCCTGAAACTATTTTCACCTAGGTCAAAGAGGTATTTTTGGCCTATTATATCAACTTCTATAAGCTGTGCTGAAGAGGTGATTGGTACAGACATCACTTTTAAGGTTATATAAGAAGCCTGTTTGAGCTTACTTCATGAGTCAGCTAGGAGATACTCTCCTAAATTACCTCTTCTAGTTTTGTAGCATTAGACCATTCAAATTGTGCCTCTTGAGGGGTTAATTTTTGCTTACATTCAGTAGTGTGGACTGTGTTGGTGACAAAGAGAAACTAGAGCAATAACAGAGGCAGAAGAGCAAATATGGAAATGATTTCTGTGGACAGTTTGAAAGGCAGTCAGATTTCTAACAGCTGAACAAGAAGTAGGTAGGTATAAAGCAATATACAAGACAGGAAGAAGGGAAATTGAAGCAGAATAACTCCAAGTTTGGAGAAATGAAACTCAAGAGAGATTTAAAGGTATAAGTAGCCTGAGAAAAGAAATAGCATAGCCTGATCACTAGAATTGTTCCTAGAGTTAGGTTTTGGTCTCTGAGTAGTTTGCACAGAATATTTTGATTTTTGAAATATTTCACATTATATATATATGTACTTCTTTAAGTTTTCCCATCTCATACACAGTCCCAGGTATTCTTAGTATACTTGTTGACAAAAAGTTATTCTATAATGTTGATTCAAGTTATAGGCATTATATATTTTAAACAAAGGTTTTGGGGATTACATTCATATTGAAATAAATTCATCCAATATTTTTCATGTATTTTGTTAATAATTCACATCAAGTCAATGAGTATATTTGTCCATATACCATAATTTCAGCAAGATTGTGACCAGATGGAAAATAATGACCTTCAGAAATCTTTATTAGCATTTATAATTACTAGTTATGCTAATACTTTTCTTATATTTTCATATTTTTATACAATGTACTTTTGAAAATATCCATAACTCTATTCGTCTCTCTTGTCCCCACTCTAATCCTCATTGACCCTCTTCCTTTTCCCAAATATCTTCTTTGTTCTTCATTTTTTTAATGTTGACTCAATGAGTTTCATTATGATTGTTTATGAGAATGTAGTAGAGAGATTATTTGTAGGACTATGGACAAAATTACAATTATACATCACTGAAGAAAATGTCTATCTTCCTTAGTAAACATTTACTTACTGTCTATAGTGTCTTAGGGAAGTAGAGCCTCAAGAGCCACTCCTTAGCAACCATTAATAGCCCATAAATTTTCAAAGAGGTTGGAACCTCATAAGGCACTCCTACCCAACAACTATTCCCTAACTCAGGTAAGGGTGGAGGTCACAGGAGATTGTGTTCTGTAGCAACAACTCACTATCTTTAGAATCTCAGGGTAGAATTAGGCCTTATGAGCCCCTTCCCTCTCCTTGGGATATTGATGGGCCAGAACTTGTTCAGGTTTTATGCAACTCCTTTTTTTTTTCATGGTTTTTCAGGTACAGTATGCAAATGTGATGCTTAAAATGTGTTTGAAAGTGTTTTTCTAATATTTTCTTAGAAAAAAATGAATTAACATGTATCATTACATGCATCCTTAAATAATTGTATTATTTTCCAGTTAAACATACATACAACATCATTTCCAATTTGAAAATGTTTACACAGTTTTGAAAACTACTACTTTTTCCATAATAAGTTTCAAGAAATCAATTACATTACAGTTTTATTAATAGCTGTTTGATATATTAAAGAATTTATTTTTGTTACAGAATAAGGATTAATATAGTTTCTGTCTTCTTGGATCTCATTTTTAGATTCAGGAAGATTCAAGGAGGCCATATTTAATCATTCTTTTAAATCATATTTTTCATTTATAGTAATTTCCAGTTAAAAATTTATTTAATTGTCTATGAGTTTATTGTTTTATAAAGTAATTTGACATCATGTGCTTTCACTTTTCAAACCCTCCCATATATACCTTCTTGCTCTCCTTCAAATTCATGACCTGTATAAATTGACTTGCATGTATGCTTTCAAGAATGAACATTTTATTTTAGATAAAAAATCAGATTATTATGAGAAATCAGAAGATATTTATTCTTTATTTGGAGTGGCTATATGCTGTTTCAAATTACCTAAAGTGTTTTTCATAAAATATCTGAAAATAAAATGACTTATAATATCTAATTATTCAAAATTATATATGTTCCACTAGACCTCACTGAGTAATTTTTCTTCTTGTGATGCTCACAAATGTTCAAGATTATGGCCCGGAAGTGGATTGGAAATCTATTGTTACTGAATTATCAATTTGGAAGGTCCCATGCTCTGCAGTCTCCTACTCTGTTATTCTGCACAAAATGCTTAAATATAGGATTTGAATCTGAAATATATTGTTGTACATGTTGTATAAAGTAGATTTCATTATATTTTATACTTTTAAAAAGTTATCTTATAGCTTTTATAAATATAGTTTATACTGATTGCAAAGAACTTATATGGTGTGCTATCTTCCCCATTATATTGTATTCTGTGTATTTGTTTTCTAATTAGTAGTTACTTATAGTTATCAATCCCAATATCAGAACATCTAAATTATTTTATTGTGAACTGGGTCAATATCAAATCATAGACCATGCTTTTTCTTTCAAATATCATTTTAATATCTTAGCCATTTTTTTTATATATAAATTTCTGATTTGGTGTTCTTAATTGGACAGGCATAGCTGTTGTAACTTTTAATTTAAATTTTGTCAAACTTTAAAGTATTTCTTTTACTTTTATCAGCAACATTAATCTCTCCAGAGTTTGCAGAACTCTTTTTAAAACTCTTCACTAATATGGTCTAATTTTCACCAAATAATAGCATATATATATAATTGTTAAGATTATTTCTTGCATAGAATAGAACATTTTTAAGTATACTGGTGGAACAGATATTTATTCAGGAAATACTGGAAATATTTGCTTTTCAATCTTGCTTTCTAAAAGTTCCTTCCTGTCAGCTTTGCTACTATGGTAGCAAACATTTGGATCCATATTCCATCTGTTCTTGGATTTTCCAGCAATAGTTAATTTTCAAAAGTACTGGATCAAATAGGCAATAAATTTTTCTGCCTTCCCCTGATTGTCATATTTCCCATCAAAAAATCTAGGTATCCCAATCATCTAAGCCATCACATCATACAGTAATGTGACCAACTGTCAGCACACACCTTTCCTTTCACAACACAAATGGTAAATGTTAAAACTCAAGTGACTGAACATGCTGGCAAGAAAGTGGAGAAAGGGGAACACTACTCCATTGCTGGTGGAAGGGCAAACTTGTATAACCACTTTGGAAATCAGTCTGGCAGCTTCTTGAAAATTGGGGATAGCTCTACCTCAAGACCCAGCTATACTTATATCATCGCTGGGCATATACCCCAAATATGCATCACCAAATCAGAAGGACATTTCCTCAACTATGTTCATAGCTTTATTTGTAATAGCCAGAAATTGGAAACAACCCAGATATCCTTCAACCAAGGAATGGATAAAGAAATTGTGATTCATCAAACAATGGAATACTACTCTGCTCTCAGAAACAAGTATATCATGAAATTTGCAGGCAAATTGATGGAACCAGAAAAGAACATCCTGAGTGAGCTAACACAGAGCCAAAAAGACACACAGGGTTTTTACTCATTTATAATTGGTTGTTAGTCAATACATACAGAATCACCATGTTACAAACCACAGACTCAAAGAAACTAAGTATCAAGGAAGGCTCAAGGGTGATGCTTGAATCCTTCTAAGAAGGGGAGATAAAATAGACATCGGAAGTGGATAGAGAGGGGGATCTGGACAAGAAGCCATCATTACTGCCATTCAAAAAGCCTTATCCAGCAGATAAAGCAAACAAATGCAGAGACCCACAACCAAACATTAGGCAAAAATCAGGGAGACTTGAGGAAAAGTCAGGGGAAGGTTTTAGGAAGTTGAAGGGATCAAGGACACCATAAGAATACCTATAGAGCCAATTAGCTTGGACACAAGGGGGCTCAAAGAGACTGAATCACTAAGCAAAGAACTTGTAAGGGCTGATCCTAGGCCCATTACATATATGAAGCTGAAGGGCTGCTTGCTCCTCCAGCGAATCGTCCAACAATTGGAATGGGTTCTATCACGAACTTAGAAGATGCTGCCTTCCTGTGGAGCTCATTTTCCTAACATAGCTGCCTTACCTTGTCACAATAGGAGAGGAGACACTTAGTCTAACATGCAGTTTGATGTGCTAGAGTGGGTTGGTAGTGGGTGGGGGGGCGGTGAGTGGTATGGGAGAAGGGGGTGGAAGGGTGGAATTGGGAGGAGGGGAAGGAGGAGAATGATGATTGGAATTTAAAATAAACAAAAACATTCTTCAGTAAAAAAAAATTAAAACACCTACTCTAAAACTCTTACTTCTAGTGGTCTCACTTTTTTCTTTTATTCTGCTTATTATTATAACTGATAGCTGTTCCTTATAGTTATTTATTTTAGGTTAATAAAATTTATTAATATACTATACTTAAGCAAACAATTTCTAATCAAACTATTTGAATTTCCTATTTATTTTCAAATGACTTTCTTTTTTAATATTTATTTTTTTTTATAAATAATTTATTTTTTTTTCTTCAAGTTACATCTCAGTAACAAACTCCTCCCTATTCCCCCTTCCTAACCCGCCCTTCCACCCTCTTCCCTCCAGAGGTTTCCCCTTTCAGTCCAACAGCTGGTTCCTTCTCTTATAACAGTAAGTATTTATTTTTTACTTCAAGTTACATCTCCATCACAGTGTCCTCTTTCCACCACCTCTCCCCAGTCCCACCCTCCAACCCTTTACCCCCTATCCCTTCCATCACACTCCTCTGGAGTGGAATGTCCCTACATAACAGTCCCCTGCTCCATTTACTTTCATTGGACAGTTATAGTACTGGAAAAACCCAAAACAATATAAAGGGTAACTCATCAAAAATAGAAAAAAAAAAGCAAACAAATTCCAACATACCACCTTAATAGAATGGATTGTAAAAATTAATATGAATATGTGTAGTTAATGCCTAAGACTAATTTCACATAATTCTGTATCCTTTGCTTTTTCTCTTTCTACATTTTTTGTTTTCATTTTTTATTCAATAACCTTTTCTATTTGTATATGTTTGAAACATGTATAATGTATGTGTATGTATGTGTGGGTGATTGTGTTTGTGTGTGCACTTGTACATGCAGGTGAATATGTGGCACAGTGTACGTGTGGAGGTCAGAGGGCAAATGTGGGTATTAGTATTTTTCTTCCACCTTGGTTAAAACAATGATATATTATTCATTCTTCTGTGTGCTATGCTTGCTGCCCTGAAATTTTTCAGGGATAGTCCTACATAATATTTCTCCATATTCACACCAGAATTACAAACTTTCATTATCGCATATTGCATTTGCATGTTTTGTGTGGATCATAGCTCTTGTTTTTATGATAGGAAGACAAATATCTTATCTACTGAACTATCTCCACAGCATTTAATAAACTTTTATAAGAATAGTAGTCAACAAATCATCTATAGAAGGAATATGCCTCAGCACACAAAAGACATATATTAAAACTCTAGGCCTAGAATTATATGCATAAACTTAGAATTATAAAACATTGATAAAAATATTAAACAGGTCCAAATAAATGAAAAAGACACTCTTTGTTCAAGAACTAAAACTTTTAATATGGCTAATAGTCCACATTACTCAAAGACTTGTACAAATTCAATGTAATCCTTGGCTTAGTTTACATGTATTAGAAGAAAAAATTTCAAAAGAACAAAACTGGATGTATTTTATGTACTGATGTCAAAAAATTGTAAAACTACAGCAATTCAAACAGTATAGAATGGACAAAGAACTAGATATATGTGAGAGAAACAGAGTAGCAAGCTCAAAAATATAGCTTCATATCAAAAAATGCAATTGGATGAGGCAGTCTTTTCAACAAATAACATTAAGAAATTGTATATCTATCTTCTAAAAGATGCAATCAGACTGCAATATTAGTCTGTGCACAAAAGTCAACCCAGAGGTGATGTTGCTACTCAGATTTTAAATATCCCTCAAAGTTCTGAATGTGATAATAACTTGGTACCCAAAAGTTTTTGATTAATAGTTGATATTTTAAGAGGGGCGTCTTCATGCTATGGTTTGAATGTTATATATGCCACACAGGTTCATGCATTCATTGAAGGATTGTTTACCATATGATGAACTTGTTGGAAATAATTATATACTGAGGGCACTGACCTAATCAAAAGATCAATCCTTTAATGTATTCATAAAGTGAGGGCATCAATGGGAGGTGGTGGGGCCTCGTAAATAGAAATATATCTCAAGTTGAGACTTTTTACTTCTTTGATATTATGAAGTCAGCAACGTAATTCCCCATTGACCTCCTGCTGTGGGATTCTAATTAAAAATAGTCTAGAGACAATGAAGCCAACAATGTATTAAAATTTCTGAAATTCATACTAACCACTTTTAAGTTGGTTCTCTTCAATATTTAGTCACAGCAATGGAAAAAAATATACCCACTGAGATATCTTAAGTCAATGGGGAACCTACTTCTAGGGGATAGTTGGTCCACTCTGTATCACTCTATTTTCAAAATCAGAATTAATTCACAATGTATTAAATCCTCTCAATTTTTTGAGTCCAAATAACTTTTCTTCATATAAGTTGATTATTGCAGCTATTATAGTGGAGGAGAGATGGATAACACAATGATAGTGTCCTTTACTGTGCTGAGTTTCTTTTTAGTTTCATGTGTTTCTATTTATAGTTTTTCTTAATACATACACTACGAGGGGCCTATTCTGAAAGTCCTCTCCTGTGTCAATGACTTCAAGTGTATTTTCTACTCTCTCCACTATAACATTCATGGTATCAGTTCTTATAAGGAGGTCCTTGATCTATTTGGAGTTCAATTTTGTGCAGTTTGAGAGTTAAGTCTGGTCTCACTTTACTACATGTTGCTGTCCTGTTTAACTAGCACAATTTGTTGAGGATGCTGTCTTTTCTTCAATGTGTACTGCTGTTGGCTTCTTTGTCAAATATCGTGTGGCTGTAGGACTGTGGTAATATATGTGCATTTTTTCTATTTAGTTGGTAAATGCATCAATTTTATGTTAATATCATGTTGTTTATTATTATTCCTATAGCTCTCAAGCACAATTTGCAATCTAGAATGATAATATCTTAAGGATTTTTCCTTTCTTTGTTCTATACAATTACTCTTTGGACTGCTATATGATGTGGAGAATTTCTCTTTTATGCCAGTCTATTTGGTGTTCCATATACCTATAATACCTTAACAAGCAACTCTTTCTTTACATAAGGGAATTTTTAAATATACTTTTGTTGAAGATATCTTCTGTGCCCATGGCTGACTTCTCTTTATCTATATCTACTATTCATAAGTTTGGACATTTTTTGGTGTCCCAGAGCGCCTGCATGTCCTTTTCTTGAGATATGCTATTTTGCTTCGTATTGATACTTTCTTTAGCTGAGTGTCCAATTCCTCTATCTTACCTTCAAAGCCTACTATTCTCTCCTGAATTTGCATAATCTATTGGCAAAGCATTCTTCTAAATTTTTTATTTGAAATCCTGAATTTTTCTTTTTAATTTTTATTTCATTTTGTCTTTTACAGATATTCCATCTCTTTATTAAATTCTATTTCCATCTTCTGATATCCTCTTCAATTTATTTCTATAAGTACTTGAAGTTCTTTCACTTGCTTGGTTAGAGTTATCCCCAGGTATTTTATGTTATTTGTGGCTATTGTGAAGGGTGTTGTTTCCCTAATTTTTTTCACAACCCATTATCTTTTGTGTAAAGAAGAGCTACCAATTATTTGAGTTAATTTTGTAACCAGCCACCTTGCTGAAAGAGTCTAGGTAGGATCAACCTAATAAAAATGGCCATCCTACCAAAAACAATATACAGATTCAATGCAATTCCTATAAAAATTTCAACATAAATCTTTATAGACCTTGAAAGAATAACTCTCAACTTAATATGGATTAACAAAAAACCTAGAATAGCTAAATCAATCCTGAACAATAAAACAAAATCTAGAGTTATCACTATCCCTGATTTCAAGCTATACTTTAGAACAATAGTAATAAAGTAGCATTACACTGGTATAGAAACTGACAAGTTGATCAATGGAATTAAATTGAAGACCCAGAAATGAATCCGCACACCTATGGTCACTTAATTTTTAACAAAGAAGCCAAATCCATACAGTGGAACAAGGACAGCATCTTCAACAAATGGTGCTGGTCTAACTGGATGTCAACATGCAAAAAATCAAATTAGACCTATACTTATCGCCTTGCACAAAACTTAAGTCAAAGTGTATCAAAGCCCTTGACATAAGGCCTGACACACTAAATCTAATAGAAGAGAAAGTGGGGAATGGTCTTGAACGCTGGCACAAGTGACAACTTCTTGAACAGAACACCAATATTTCAGGCCCTAAGATCAATGATCATTAAATGGGACCTCATGAAAGTAAAAAGCTTCTGTCAGACAAAGGACACTGTCATTAGAACAAAATGGCAGCCTACTGGAAAAAAATCTTCACGAACCCCACATCTAACAGAGGGCTAATTTCCAAAATATATAAAAAGAATTCAAGAAATTCAACAACAACAAACCAAGTAACCCAATCAAAAAATGGGGTACAGTGCTAAACCGAGAATTCAAAAAGAGGAATCTTTAATGGCCGAGAGTCACTTAAAGAAATGCTCAACATCCTTAATCATCAGAGGTATGCAACTCAAGATGATTCTGAGATTCCATATCACACTTGTCAGAATGGCTAAGATCAAAAACTCAAATGAGAGCACATACTGGCAAGGTTGCAAAGAAAGGGGAACAACACTCCCACATTGCTAGTGGAAGTGCAAGTTTGTACAACCACTATGGAAATCAGTCTGGCTATATCTTAGAAAACTTGGAATAGCTCTACCTCAAGAATCAGCCATACCACTCCTGGGCATATATACAAAAGTTTCCTCACCAACCCACAGGAACATCTCCTCATCTATGTTCATATCAGCTTTATTTGTAATAGCTAGAAACTGGAAACAACGCATATATCCTTCAACCAAAGAATGGATAAAAGACTGTGGTACATTTACACAATAGAATACTATTCAGCTATCAGAAACAAGGAAGTCATGTAATTTGCAACCAAATGGCTGGAACTAGAAAAGCTCATCATGAGTGAGCTAACCCAGACCCAGAAAGATGCACATGGCATATATTCACTTATAATTGGATTTTAGTCATATAGTACAGGATAACCATCCTATAATCAATAGACCCAAAAGGACAGGGACATGGACTTGGTTACATGTTTGTGGGACACTCCACCCTAGTGGAACTGCCATGTATTCCTCCTGTGCAAGAGGAAGCTCTTAGACCTCATGCGACTAACAAACTGAGGGACATTAATACATGGAGTTACACCTCACTGGAGGGATGGGATCAGTGGGAGAGTGGGTAGAGGGTGGTAGGGTGGGACTGGGAGGGGTTGGAGGGAGGGGGTGGAGGGAGGGGATGGTGATTGAGATATAACTTGAACTAATAAACAAATGTTCAAAAATTCTGTTTTCATATGTTGGATTATTTTCCTTATTTCATTCAACTTTTTGTGCTTTGGGTCTTTTTTTTTTCCTGGTATTTCTTTATATCCTCTTTGAGTTCTTTGATCATGTTTCCTGTTGTTATTTTTTATCATGATCTTATATATCATATAAGTAACTGTTTTGAGGAGGGCAGTACTTTAGGAGTAATAAGTTTTGTTGGAAAGTTATTTTGGGATATTAATTTGTATGCATTCATGATGGAACCTCAATACCCAGGTTGGTAATATTTCTTGTTCTTGATATTTCATCACTTTTGTTGGAGTTCCTATAGCATCAGAGATATCCTAGTTTGGCTTGAGCCAAATGAAATTTCTAAGCTCAGAATATGAATTTCTGTAAATTTAGAATATTCTCACAATCATTTTTTCAGGAATTTGGGGGAAGTTCTTAGAATATCTGGTCCTGGTATAGTGTAGAATCTTTACCTAAAGAGTGAGGTAGGAGAAAGATGCCAAGAGGCAGTTGTGGGACCTATGATCCTCTAGTGGGTGACAAGGGTAGGTAGAGTTGCTGGTATGAGTCTAGATCAACTCCCTGGTGAGGGTTGATACTTAGCTACATGGGTGAATAGAGTAATAGAGGCGGGACATATGAATTGGGGTAAGTGAATGGGTTCCTTGTATAGAGATGAGGTGGCAGGACCTCTATGTGGGATAGATGGGATTAGTGGCAAGAGTCTGAGGATCTTACCTAGGAAGATAATCTGGAATGGATATAGGAAAACGGACATAGACACAGGGTCCTCAGGAAGACCGGTGTCAGGAATGCCTCCCTAGAGAGTGGTAATCCTCTAGTCACAGGAATGTGTGGAGTTTGAAGAAAACCTTTAGTGTTTCCTTCTGGAGAAGGGGCCAGCTGAGTGTGGTAGAAATGGGTGGAGTTCATGATAAGCAGTGGTGGTAGATGTAGTTTATAGATTATTGGGTCCCTGGTTAAGAATGAAGGTAGCAGAGCTCTTCATCAGTGATTCATAGTTTGTATTTCTAGTCTGGTAGTCATACCTTGAGGGTGGACCAGAAGGGGTACAGTAAGGTAAGCATGTGTCTGGTAGTCCTAACACAGGTGTGTAACTGAATTTCATTTGAACTTTGTATCTTAAGACTTTCCTAAATTTGTTTATTGGTTCCAACATGAGTATACACATAAAAATAATTCAATATGCAGAAATACAGTTTTATTTGTAATTTGGATCTTATATTTCCTGTCTTGTCTAAGTGTTTGACTGGAATTTCCACTACTATTTTGGAAATCTGTGTTTATCTTGAAAGCTTTTTGTGTTTTGATGATCACAATACCTAAATTTTTCATATGTGTTTTGATATTCTTTAGGAAATGTCTCTGTTTCTCATTCATTGAATAATTTTTACTAATGAAAGATGTTAATATTATCAGTCACTTCTACAAAAATTTAAATGACAGGAGGAAAATTTTTTTTAACTATGTTATTCTATTATATGACAAAATACTCAAAGTATTGTATGTTGAGGAATCCTTGCATCTCAGATTAATTTCATTTAATTATATAACATGCTCTACAGTTCGTTTTAGTTAACTTCTATTTCTCTACTAATTATTTTTGAACCATCATTTATTTGCCTTTTAAACTTGTTTGTAGTTTCTTTTCTGGATTTGTTATTGGAGTAGTACTAGACTTACTTTAAGTATAAAAGGATGTACTTATTAACAATTTTTTGTAACAGTGTGGGTGGTAATATTATTATTGAGGTTTTAAATAAATGGAGAATTCAACAATGAAGCAATTGGTTCTGGGCTTTTGTTTATGAAATTTTTGATTGATGTTAGTTAATCATGTATTCATATTTAGTATGTTAATCGTATTTGAAATTTCTTCAGGATTCTTTCTTAGTAGTTTGTTATATTAACAGTAGTTTGTTTAATCTAGGTCATCAAGATTATGTAAAATCTTAATTTGTTTTTACTTGTAATTTCTCTGTATTCGTTGAAAAATTCATGCATGTATACAATGTATTGAGATTATATCCACTTTCACCCCTTTTCTCCAACTACTTCCAAGATCCTACATCACATTTCCTGCCTAACTGTAGGTTCTTTTTATTTATTTATTTATCCACTAAGTACAATCAATGCTGTCCATATGAATGTGGATGTGGGATCACCCACTGGGGCATGTAAAATCTACCAGTGGCCAGGATACTAAGGAAAAATTTCTATTCACTCCCAGAAACAGTCATCAACTTCTCAGCATGGGGTGGAGTTTTCTGGACTCCTCTCCACATAATGGAATTCTTAATTGTATAGATTTTATGCAGACCTTAGGTAGGTAACTATAACTGCTGTGAATTCATGAGTCACATTGTGTCCAGAATAAAACATTCATAGTCCTCCTCTACATCTTCTTTCTCTTACATTCTTTCTACTCTCTCTTCCACAATGTTCCCTAATTGAGCAAGAGTCTTCTTCATACTTTTATATCACCTATGTTCTGCTATCCACTGTTATTCTGTATTTATAGTTGACTCACAAATTCATAGGTTCTCAAGGAGCTTATTCATGCACACTTTCCTTTGTTTCTTTTACCCATCCCTTCATTTCTATATCCTATTATTTTACTACATGTTTAAACTCTTCTACCAGGATTCCTACTTTCTAATTTCATTTTGCATATTTTCTACTACTTCCAATCCCACCAATGTTCCATTCTAACTTCCTAATTTCTAACACGTACTCTACATCAAACACACAAAATATTTAAACCTAAAATTTTCATATGACAGAGAGGATGTGTCGTTTATGGCAGGAGGGTTGGTGATGTCACTCAATAAAATTTTTTTCAGTTCCATCAATTTACGTGCAAATTTCAGAGTTTCCGTTTTCTGTACAGCTGAGTAATATTCTCTTAGAATATATAACACTTTTTTATTAGCCATTTACCAGTGAATGGCTGTATAGATTTCCTCCATCTCCTGGCTATCGTGAATAGAGCAGTAATGAAGAGAATGTATAACTATCTCTGTAGTAAGAGATAAAGTCCTTTGGGTATTTGCTCATCAGTTTACAATCCCCAAAACACTATATAAATGTTTCTTTCTCCAAATTTCATGCCAGTATTTGTTGTAATTTGTTTTGCCAATGATTTTTGTTTTGACTAGTGTGAGATGGAACATTAATTTAGTTAGTTTTAATGTACAGTACTCTGATGTAGTTAGTATTAATCTGCATTCCCCTGATGGCTAAGAACAGAGCACGTTTTTAGGTGTTTAGTAGCCATTTGTAATTATTATTTTGAGAACATCCTGGTTAGCTCCATAGCCTATTTTTAGTTGTGTTGTTTGTTTTCTTAGTGTTTAGGTTTTAAAGTTTTTTTTTTATATTTTAGGCACAAAAGTTCAGTCAGGTGGATACCTGAAAAAGCATCATTTACTCTAGGTTTGGGAAACATAATTTTATGGTTTAACTGAAAACAATTTCTATATTTTTAGTGTGGCATTATATTTTCTATTTCCATCATATTAAGGTTATATCTTTTCACTGTATCCTAGTATATCCTAATATATGTTCTGCTCACATTTTAGCTTTACTATTGACTTTTACCAAATGATCCAATTCTTTTAACTTGTTTTCCATCCTTGATATTCTTTCTATGTAATTGAGTTTATTGGTAAGAATTTCCACATGGGACTCTATTTTGCTTATTGGGTTTTTCATTTCCAGGATCATTTCAGTTCTTTATTCTTAAATATTTCTACCTCTTTATTGAATTCTGTTTTCATATCTTTTATTGACTTTTTTATTTCATTCTTCTTTGTTTGTGTTCTCTTGTAGTATATAATAACCTTATTTGAATTGTCTGACATAGTTATAATCAATTTATAAAAATTATTTGAAAATTCTTTCAAATAGTTTTCTTTAGGGACCTTTGTTATAGGATTAGTAAGTTTCTTAGTAACTAGCTGTCTTGGTGCTTCCTTTTCTTTCTCTGATGGGATTTTGTGTATGTACAGTAGTTTGTGGGCTGAATTACTCCTTCCTCCCTCCCTCCCTCCCTCCCTTCTTTCTTTCTTTCTTTCTTTCTTTCTTTCTTTCTTTCTTTCTTTCTCTCTTTCTTACTATTGTCTTTATTCTGTCAGTGGAGATGTTCACAATGTTCAGGAGATGAGTAAATCATAGAGGGATTGAGAAGTTTTTTTTCTCTGTGGGTGGCTGCAATAAATTCTCTGGCAGTGTAGATTAACCTAAATAGGTACATCTGGAGTCTTCTGTGTTGTGCAAGAGGCCATGTTGTCATCATCTCTGCAACCATATTCCCTGGGAGACCTAGGTGACTTGGTACTTGCATCAAAGTTTCTGTCCTTAAGTGTAGAAAGCTGGAGACTCCTAGATTATGCAGAAGGCAGTGTCAGCTGGCCTTTGGTACAAGTGATTTCCTGAACCATATTGGCAGGCCTCAACAGGAGAAGTTGAGAAACCCTTAATTGGCACTAGAGGTTGTACCTTCTTGGTTCCTAGAGGAAAGAGTGGTGTGAACACTGACCAGGCAAGGTGCCAGAGGCTAAAATGGTCTGCTGCTTGGAGTGAGGTTCCTGGGGCAATGGAGAGAAAGTTGGGGTTCCCTACTGGCTGCAGGAGACCATGAAGGCTGTACTCAAGGAACACAATTACCTGAAGCTCTGAATGTCTGATGTAGGAGATCATCAGTGCCTGGTGCATAAAATGAAGTTCCAGGGAAATGTAGGGAAGCCTATAACATATAATTCTTTTTATTTCTAAAAATTGATTACAGTATCATCTCACTTGTGATGTTTATTTACTTGATTCTTCTTCCCTTTTCCTAAAATATTTAAAATTTAGTCAATTTTGTTGATTTTATTCCAAAGAAAGGATTCTTTTTATTCATATTTTCAGGATTTTTGTATTAATATTCTCAAAAGGATAAATCTATGAATAAGCAATTAATATAAAAAAGTCTTGAATAGTGAAGTGACATAAAATTATGTCAACACTTATAGGATAAATGTAAACTAAAATTGTAACCATACATATGCTATTGCATTTTCATTTATGGGGAAACACATTATTAATATATTAGATAGTACAGAGTAAGGTAGCATTTCTTGCAGATGCAGTGGAGTGCAAATCCTTGATGGCTCAAAATAGAGGATTAGAACATGATTGAGGTTACAAAAACATTGATACATTGGTAAAGTCACCAATGTTAAAAATTCATTCTGGCACAGTAACTTAGAATCCAAGGAAGGAAAATATAGTGATAAGATAGCATTATTGTCATGTTATGTATGTTAGAGCCCTGGCAGGATGATGGACTTGTACTTTCCCATAATATTCCCAACTTGCAGAGGCAGAGCTTGAATAGTTCTCAGATGGCTTCTGTGTCAGAACAAAGTGGAATAAAGGTGAGATAGTAGCTCCTTAACAGGATGAGCAGAATAAATTTACCATGGTGAGTTAAAATGATATTTTCATACATAAAGTTAATCTAGGGGGAATTATATTGATTATTCTCTATTAAACAGTGCCATGATGAATATAAAATAGTCTCAGTAAATGTATATCAGCTTGATGTTTTCTAAAAATTTGATGAGATTCATATGAAATATTTATGTTATTTTATAAATGATAAAATAAAATCCTTTACTTCCTATAACTTCTGGAAATGGCAAAAATCTCATAATTATTTCAAGTCTAATTCCATATTTAATTATAAATTTAATATCAAATTCAATTAAATAATTATTTAAAATCTAGCCTCTTATTATTTTATCTGACCCTACATTTGATTTGTTGTCATCACATTAAATTTCAAATTACTTCTTTCATAATGTTTCTGGCCATATCTACCACATCTTTGTCTCTGCTTCATGGAAGAACAATCATAGTTACTCAACAATGCTATAAAATATTTGAAATTATTCTTCCTAACTAACTGCCCCTATGCTACATAGCTGCCATGTCTTGCTCATGCTTTAGTAACTACTTTTGTTTTTATACATCTATGATATTCTACAACAAAGTGAAAACATAAAATATTTGTCATTCTATGCTAGACTTATATGAATAACAATATATCATGTAGTTTTGCATGTGACTTTGAGCAATATGAGCCTAGCTATAGGTTAGGGATACCTGTAATTGTCCACAAATGATGTGGGAACATCTAGGCTAAATAAGGCACTGCAGGCATATGGCACCATGTGCTTAGCAGTGGGATTTCGGGTCTTCCTCTTTGAATGTAACACGGGGTCTTGATCAGTTTTGTGGGTATAGAAGAACACTTGGCAATTTGTAAGAATTGCTTAGTTCCTCTTCCAATAAATCCTAGAGACAGGCTATTTGGATCTTCTTAGCTGCTTCTTGGGCTCAAGGAGGAGCGGGTATGTATCTAGAATTATTTCTTGGTGTCTCAGAAAGCCATGGGTCTGATTAATAAATGCACAACTTCATCTTGGGACTTCTGGAGGGCAGTTGCATAGATTGTTTCAGGAATCCTCAGTGTGTATGGAGTTTCAAGAAAGTATGTTTGATTGCTTTTAGAATCATTGTTGAATGAGCAGTGCCTTCTAACTGCTTTCCAGGGGGTTTTGTAGCCAAATCTACTCAATGTGTTTTCAAGGGTACCTCTCATCTCTGACAAAGCATGCGTGAGGTACTCTAGTTGTTTCAAGTTTAGTGAGAGGATAAATTTTAATAGTTTTAGACTACTGTATAAGCATGTATGTGTTTATGAGTTACAATGTTAAGTTATCAAGGCACATGCACATGGAATGATCTACAAATTATTTTATAGACACACATATACCATCTTTCCTCAAATCCTTATCCATTATTTATTGTAAGAGGATTGAATATACTTTCTCCTGCATTTTTGAAACATGCTATAATCTCTCATCTATAGAAACTCTATTATTCAATAACATGAAGAAAATAGGCTTTCTAAAGACAGACTTTGCATTGTGTAATAGAAATCATATAATAAGAATGTTGAGTAAATATTCTCTAAATAATACATGGCCAAGAGTATACATTTTTTAGTGGAATGGATATTATTTTATTCACATATCACCTTAATTTTTTTGTTTTACCTCTAAGTCAAATTGTCTTCAATCTAATTATATAATAATTATTTGTAGTCTCTGTCATTATTTCTTTGGATATTTTCCTTTGGATGCTTAAGTTTGCATAGTATATACAATGATCATTCCTAGATATAACTAGTTTATTAAGGGGAAATTATCTGCTTATTTTCTCAACTATCACAATAATGGTCTAGTATAGTAATAATTTATTTTTGATATTCTCATGATATGTATTACTCAAAATATCAAATATTTTGAATAAACAAGTACAAAGAAATATAAAAATAATGTAAAATGTTAAAGAGAGAAAAATAAGTTTATTTTTTCCTGAAATGTTAGAAGGTACAGAGTTCTTTGTTCTTCCTCTTTTTGATATCTTTATTTCACAAAAGGAATAAAAAAATTATAATATTTATCTTGCAAGTATTCCAAAGAAATCTAATACTTAAGAAATTGTGTGAATTCTCTGTCTTTCCTGAAAGCAGTTGAGTTCCTAGTCAATCTATAAAGTGGGTTATATAGTTCAGTGGAGAAGAATCATATAAACTCCTGTGTGGATTATTAGCTGACAAGATTAGAGTCTATTATAAGGACTATTATGCATACTCAAAAACACATGCACAGATCCACACCACTTTTCCAAGAAAATGTCTATTAGTGATCAAACCACTCTTTTTTTTATTAAATACTTTATTTTTTTTCTTCAAGTTACATCTCAGTCACAAACCCTTCCCAATTCCCCCTTCCTGTCCCACCCTTCCACCCTCTTCCCCCCAACAGCTTCCCCTTTCAGTCCAACAAATGGTTCCTTCTCTAATAACAGTAAATACTATACAAAACAACAGAAATAAATATGCCACGTTTATGAGTGTTAAATGGCCCAGTATACCTTCCCAATATCCAGTTCATACATATTTGACTCCTGACTTTAACATTCTACCATCTAACCATCTCCATGAATTTAAAGTTCTATAACTGACTTAGCTTTCATACTAACTTGCATCACTATTATAACCATCTTCTTAGATCTAGAACGCCCTCTTGATTCCTAAACAACTCAAAATTTAACTATGAGACTCTAGCTGTCTATTCTTCAACCACCTCAGAGACCTGAGAGGGATAAATATATCTGATTATATAGGAAGTGCAGAGCCTGCAGCTTTCAATACTAAGAAATGACAAACCAGTGACTGCCTGGACAGTTCCCCTTTTCTCTCCACACATTCCAGCATCAGTCTTCAGCCTTTTGGTTCTGTTTCTCTGACAGACATTGATTGTAGAGTAGGAATTATGAAGGACTTACCTAACCTGTCTTGGCAGAGCTAGGCTGTCGACTTCCCTGCTACCAAGTTTTGTCCTTTTTGGACAGCAGTCTGTCTGCAGTTGAAGCAAGGAGTTTTTTCATGCCAAGAGATAGGCTTGCCACTAATTCAACCATCTCACACTGGAGATTAAGATTATAATTGGCCACAATGGTATTGACCCTTGTATATGGGCGTAATATTAAGATTGTATTGGGCTACATAGGCATTGATCTTTGTATATTGATACAAAATTAAGAGTGTATTTAGCCACAATTGAATAGATCTTTGTATATTGACACAAAATTAAAGGTAACACTTCCTAATGGTATCATACCTAGAGATACTTAAAAATAAAATGTGAAGCTCTGGCCTCTTGATACCAACCGTCTAAAACTGTTTAGGATAGTTAAGAAAAACAAACTCCTAGTCATGCAAACATGTCACTTTGTTAGCTACTATGACAGTCTATCACAGATATTCTCTAAACTACTCAGTAATCAAGTTGTTAAGAGACAAGCAACATTTGCTTATCTAAATACAAGAGACAGATAGGACATCTTCAAAAACCCCAAGAGATCTGCAGAATATGGCATTCAAAGATGTTGTCTTAAATTAAGATTTTTTTTGATATCGAGACATATCAGCTCCTGACAGCACCCCCTATTCTACTCCAAGTAGAAGATAAGCATCGATCAAACCACTCTTAATAGAGTATCTAACAGTTGAAATAGCTTAGGTGGAGAGATCAAGGACTCCAAAAAATGACCCACATAACCAATTAATTTGGATACAAGGTGGCTTAAAGAAACTGAACCACTTTGCAAAAAGCTTGTAGGTACTGACCCTAGGCCCATTACTCATATGAAGCTGATGGACTACTTGGTCCTCAAGTGGATCCCCTAAGAATCAGAATGGGTTCTACTCCAGACTTGGACAATGATGCCTCTCTCAGGAGCTCATGTTCCTGGCAGAGCTGCCTTGTCTTGTCTGGGTGGAGGAGGAAACACTTAGTCCAGATGCGGTTTGGTGTACCAGGGTGGATTGGTGCTCCTTTGTGGGAGGAGGGTGTGAGAGGGAGGGGTAGGTGGGAGGATGGGATTGGAAAGAGAGGAGGGAAGAGGATGGGGATTGGAATGTAGAAAAAAAAAAGAAAATCTTAAAGACAACTTTTAAATGGCTTAGGAAAAAGATGATTATCTCCATATTTAAAATATTTATTCCTGTTTAGACAATATTATTATCAACTTCAGCAAAACTTCCAAAATGTAATTTGTGCCCTATATCTATTCAATATTCATACGGATGTCTCCTCATGATGTTCTTATGGTGATGTGATTGGTAATACTGGCTTCTGACTCAATTTGATTCAGTCATGTTTTAAGGATTCTGTTCAGCTAAATCAGAAGCCTCATTGTGTTTGTGACATTAGAAAAAATAGATATAAGCAACCGACATCTTCTCTATATCCATGTTTACATACATACCTTTCTGACAATTTGGATCAGAAAAATACAAGTTGTAGCATATGTAACTTTTATGCTTGGACTTATTACTGATTTGCTACATACAACATTTGAAGAAATCAAAAATATTGTGGCTATTGTGCCATATCTAAAATTGACTAAATATATAAGAAACGGCTAATGTTAAAACAAAAGGATAACTTTGTTATTTTCTTACTTTGTTTCCTTCTGTTTTTTTTCTTTTTCTTTTAAATTTTATTTGCTGGGTTTAAGCAGATGAATATAATACATTTATCTTAGCCACAAATAACTAAAAGTTAGAATTCTCTATATTTTATGTAGAACTAAAGGGAATTTTGGAAGTGAGGACATTGAATTGGCTGTGGACTTCTATAGTCTTTGGAAGGCATGTATGAATCTTTTCTAATATAAAAATACTGAAAATTTTCCTTCTTGTGATTCTAAATCTAGTGTCTAGTGTGATCACTAGTTTCTTCAAAGTCTCAGGGCTCATGTTTGTACATACATAATGAAACTAAAAATCTAACTAAATTGAATTGTAAGAGGATTCTTCTCTAAAATGTCTGAAATAACTTACCACAGATGTAGAAGTCATGGCTGGCTATTACATTAAAAGCACCAATAATTCACAAAATTTAGATTCTGTAGTATTTTATTCAATTATTCCATAAAAGAAAACCATATATTATTTTAGCTTTATTAATATACAGTAACAAGTCTCCACCTACATGGGTATGTGAAGGAGATTTTCATAAGATAAAGATATTTCATAGCATATTTTATGCCAAAAAACCAATGTAATATCTCAGAATTGAAAGGAAACAAAATGGTCCTTAAACAAGTTGCTCAGTTAAAAAAAAAATTCCCTTAGCAATAAACTTCTATGACAGAGTGAGGATTTTGGTATTCTATGTTCTCAACCAGGCCAAAAAAAATATAGGATCAAATAAAATTTATATGGCTACAAGTACAGTAAGTAAATAAAAGCAATAAAACAAATTATAAAAGATCTGTGCAAGAGAAACATATAACATTTAAGGCAGTATAATTGATGATGTTTTAACTTGTGACTACTCCTCCCACCATGTTTAATGATATTTTAGCCAATATCTGGGAACAATAAAGATAGTGGAGATATCTGGCATCTTTTGTACTTCTACTAAAAGCATTATCCCTAGACGATACTTAATATTTTATTAAAATTACTATTTTTCAAATTCAGTTGCAATCATTCTTTATTATGTTACTTAACTAAGAGCAACTTAAAGCACTTTAGTACCTAATACTGTAATTTAAGATGAGAAATATAAGAGGTTGGCTGGAATTTAAGAATATTCTAGAAAACTGGATGTGGACACAAAGTTTTCGAAAATCAAGTTAGTGTACAGAAATAGTTATTCTAAAGAAAAGATAAAATCAATATGACAGGAAATGAGTATATGATTTTAAAAAACACAAATTTTGTGAGAAATTTTAGTTACCTACTCAGTGCTAAGGATGTACAAGTACTCAAATTTCAAATTCCACACATCATAGAAAAACTAATAAAATTCATAGTCCCAAACAAAATCCTGAAAGTGGAAAACTATTGCACGAAGGAGATAATCAACATATTAGCAAGTGTTTCTAATCAGAAAACATGAAAATTAAAGCAATGGTATGATATGTGCAAACTATTAAAAATAAAATACCAGTTTGCATTGAAACAAAGTTTCTCTATGAAAATTGAGATATTCACAAATGACAAATGTTACATTTTTCAATAACTGAGACACTTTATAGAACACATTAAATAAAGTTCATGAGCCAAAAATAAGAAGACACAATAATTAAAGTGAGGCTATATAGACAAATATAAAGTAGCATAAATGTGTTTTGTTTGTGGCATTTACATGCTTTACAAAAAGCAATTTATTTATTAAAGCTCAATTTATTTCCTTATAAAACAATTACATATGCTACAACTTGTATTTTATTTACTGGGTTTGACTAGATGAATATAGTATATTTACCTTAGCCACAAATAAGTAAAGTAAGAACTGTCTCTATTGTATGTAGAAGTAAAGGGAATTTTGGAAGTGTAGATGTTTAATTGGCTGTGGACTTCTGTGGCCTTTGGAAGGCTGTCGTGTATAAATCATTGTTCTAATATAAAAATATTCAAAAATTTCCTTCTTGTGATCCTATATCTAGTGTCATGTGGGATCACTAGTTTCTTCAAAGTCTATACAAAAGAGATACTGTAAAATTAATGAGATCATGAAGTATAAATATTTAAACTGCTTTGAAAATAGAAGTATAGAAGTGATGAAAATGATAGTATGTATAATACAGATATTTTATTTTTAAATATCAGGGATGTTATGGTAGCATTATTCTAAGAAATATTTTTATAAATGAAGGTAAAAATTATTAGTCCTTGGAAAAATAACTTAAAATACATATTAGAAGAAAATAAAGCTTTATTTGTAATAGCTAGAAACTGGAAACCACCCAGATACTCTTCAACTGAAGAATGGATTAAAAAAAACTGTGATACATTTACATAACAAAATACTACTCAGCTATCAGAAACAAGGAAATCATGCAATTTATACAAATGGATGGAACTGGAAAAGCTCATCCTGAGTGAACTTACTCAGACCCAGAAAGATACATATGGCATTTCCTCACTTATAACTGGATGTTAACCCTATAGCACCAGACAACCATTCTACAGCCCACAGACATAAACAGACAGGAACCTAGCATAGCCATCCAATGAGAAACTCCACCCAGCAGCAGATCCAAACAGATGCTGAGACACACAGTCAAATATTAGTTGGAGCTCTTGAAGAAATAAAAAAATAAAGTATAAAAAAAAGAGAGGGAGGAGGACTAGAGAGAACAGGAGGGGAGAAGAACACCACATGAAGATCAACAGAACCAACTAATCTAGGTCCCTAGAAGCTTGCAGAGACTAAAACACTAACTAAAATAGAAGCAAAAGGTTTAGACTTGACTTAGACCCCCTATACAAATATAGAGGATAGGCAACTTGATTCTCATACAGACCCCTCAACAAGTGGGGCAGTCTCAGTCATGGACTTTGGTACCTGTTAGCTGGAAACTTTACCCTAGTGGAGGTGACAAGTCAGGCCTCAGAGCAAGAGGAAACCCTTAGTCCTCATGTCATTGATGAACTGAGGGTGGCTGAGATGTGGGGCACACCCCCACACCGGAGGAGTAGGATAGGTGGGAGAGGAAGGAGGTAGAGGGCAGGACGGTGGGAGGGTGCTGTGATGGAGATGTAACTTGAACTAATAAATAAATGCATAAAATATATAAAAAAGAAAAAGAAAAAGCATACATAAAAATGTAAATGAGAAAATATCTAATGCAAACTGTACAATGAATACAGAAATGAGAAAAGAAAATATTATATCCTTACTTTATTTATAATGACACAAAATGTAAGTACAATATTTGTTCATATATATATTTGTATTTATAGAAGCAAATTAAATTACAATAATACAGCATAAAATTTGTTTTATATTGAAAGAAATAAATTTATCAATATACAAATTTGAATGATAAATAGTCTATATGTAAATATTAAGCAATATGAAGTAGCTGACTTAATGTCATACAAAATATTCTTAATATATTGACCAAATAAATGATTTATTTTTACAGAAAAATATAATAAGAGATATATATGTACCAACCAGCAGGGACCAAAATATACATGAAACCTATACTGAAAGAGTTAAAAACAAAGAAAGGGAAAGAGGAATGGATGCAGAGGGTGGGAGGGTAGGATTGGGAGGATAGTAGGGTGGGGACATTATTGGGATATTAAAATGAATAAATAAATAAACTAAAATTAAAAAAATAATAAGAAGAAAATATAACTCAATAATAAACATTGTGTGCTCATACTTTATTATAGTATAAAATATATACAAGGGAAAGAGAATCAATGTGTTCATGGCTGCACATGTTGCATTTTCTATATGTGAAAAACAGAGGATGGCTTTTAGGAGCCTTTTCTCCCCTTCTATCATGTAGGTTCCAGGAATGGAACTCAGGTTTGGTGAGTGCCTTTACCTGCTATCTCATCTTGCTGGCAAGGAAATAGAAAATACTACATAGACATACATACATACATACATACATACATACATACATACATACATACATAGAGAGAGAGAGAGAGGGAGAGAGGGAGGGAGGGAGGGAGAGAGAAAGAGAGAGCTTATATATTAGAGTGTTATAAGTTGCTTTCCCCAGTAAAATGAAATAAATGTTATCGTGACTCAATGAAACTTTCCCTACGGTACATATATGTTATAAAATCAAGGCTAAAATGAATGACAAAATTTTGTATCAATTTATTTATTTTCCATAACAATGGAATGATATTGTAATATGCAAAACACAAATTAGACTAAAACACATATAAGAAGAAAATTTAAATGAGAGGTTTAAAGTATTTCTTTGTGTGTTTGAGAAAGACAATTAGTAGATTAGCCGGGCGGTGGTGGTGCACGCCTTTAATCCCAGCACTTGGGAGGCAGAGGCAGGCGGATCTTTGTGAGTTTGAGGCCAGCCTGGTCTACAAAGTGAGTCCAGGACAGCCAGGGTTACACAGAGAAACCTTGTCTCGAAAAACCAAAAAAAAAAAAAAAAAAAATCTGATCTGAGAATTAGTAGATTGTAGGCAAAACGAAAGTAATTAGGCAGAATACTGGGTTGGAATAACTTAAACAGGAAGGATGTAGGAGGAAGTGGTAGAGATGAAGGATTATGGGAAGAGGACTAATAAGAGGAAGAATATATGAAAAGCCATATAAAGCCTTCTATCTCACAACACTTTAGAAAATAGTTTTAAAGATAGGAGAACACATGTAAAAAGAAGGAAAGGTTGAAATAAAGATTAAAGGATTAAGCAGAAATGGTCAACAGGGTTGATGGTGATGGGAGTTATGGGTGGGTTGACAAAGCTAAAGATGCGTGAAAAAAGTGTTATGAAAACTCACTAATTAGTAAGTTAATTTAAAAATACAGCTCAGAGTTAAAAAAGAATTATCCTATGTGAGTATACAATATCTCTGTCAGAAGACATGGGTTATTAAATGAAAACCTCACTATAGGGTATAGGATATCTTTCCATGCATTATTGGACAGGAGCCCCTAGAGGAATCCAAAACACCACAGGCTATCATTGCATTGAACTTGCTTATTCACTAAACCTATATGGTAAAATCCTGTTACTGAAGACAACCTACATTTTAGCTCTAGGACACAGAAAAATTAATCTCAAAACAACTAGGAAGTATCATCCCTAATTGATAAAGTTTCATGATGTTGGAAGGTTCTAGGCAAGTTACTGACGAAGAAATGACTTCAGGGTTATTTCCTAGCACTGGATCCAGAATACTGCAATAAACACCCTCCAGACAAGATGTGCCTATGTGTTCAATAGTCCCACAATTTCATGGGGTAATTATTTGCTTTCTAGGTGAATATGAGGTCTGCTCAACCTGCAGAAATTTCATGCCTGGTAATGTAAAAGGTGAACTTCAGATCTCCTTACAAAAAAAAAAATGAAGAAAGATATCAAAGAATCTCACACTCCACCTTAAGAAGTATGTAATAAAATCAAAACTAACTCAAATTATACAGTGAGAAAGTGATAACAAATACTGTAGCATAGATCTAAGTTTCTAATGAAATGCTGGCAAACTAAATTTAATTGGATGAAATGTGATTGTAGACTGTGACCAAATTAGAATAAGTTTAATTTTTGAAAGAGTAAAAAGATCACAAAATTATTTCAAAAATGTAGAAAAATCATGTGAGAGAATATTGAACTGTCCAGTGATGAATGCACACCTACCCATACACACATATTAGGAATCACAGGAACTTTCATCCACTTGATAGTGACGAGCTATGATATACACACATTGGATGGATTCATGTGAAACACTGAAAACTTTCCCACTAAAATAAATCTATTTGTTCTCTTCACTTTCATTCTTTGCTGTAGTGAGCTTTTTTTTTTTTCAGGGAAATTTACCATGGAACCTAAATTAAAATTACAGAATTTGTGAAGAAAAAACAAGCTATTTATTCTTACAACTGATATGGTTAAACTCAGTGAGTTTCAAACCGGAGCAAGATCCCAGAGGACAGAGAGTTACAATAAACTGAATGCATTCTATACATACATGAAAATAACTATGAAATTCATATTAAAAAGAAATCTATATTAGAAAAATGCTAAGAAATTGAGTAAAATATTCTGAGTTCGTAAAAGTGGATCAATTAGAGGCGGGCCAAGATGGCGGCGACATACACTGACGCATTTTGAACGCGGGGAAAAAAGAGCCATAAAAAACACAGAGTTATTGGGCACTGTGCAAAAACCGGAGGGGCTAGACCCCCCCCAGAACACTCACAGCTCCCAAGGGACTGTTAAAAGTCCCAGGGCAATGCGCTCCCCATCTCTCACAGCCACTAAACCCGGGATTCGGGAACTCCCATTTGGAGAGGTGCCTGGTAAGATCGATCCCAACTTACAGCAGGCAGAATCAGGGTCCACTTGGCCATAGATCGCTGGCCTATTGGGCTCCCCACACATCAGGTTGAACTTATACCCACTTAAAAAACTTTGCGAGATAGTGGAAGGCTTAGCAAGGAACAAACAGGGGGCTCAGCGGGTGGTCCGCAGCCACTTGTGAAGCGGAGGGCGGGAGGTTCCAAGAAAGCGTGGAAACCGGGAACACAAAGGCAGGCGGGAGGGGCCGAATCCCAAACACTCACGGTAGCGCAGCTGGAGAGTGAGCACGGCTGGCAGGGCCAAATCCCCACGAACCCATGGCAGGTCATCTGGGGAGAGAGACAGGCGTGGGCGGGGCCAGGGATCCGTGCACCCATGGCTGAGCTGCTGGGACGAGAGGTCCACTCAGGCAGCCGGAGGATCCGGGGCTTGGGGTACCCACGGGACCCATGGCGGCGCAGACAGGAAGGGAATCAGGCACAGAGTCCGGCCCTGTGGCGAGAAGCCTAGAGAGAAACCAGAAATCGGGTCCATAGCTGTATCCTGGAAAATCCAGACATATTAGGTGTGGAGCCAGACCCTGTCAGCCTCCGTGACGACAAACAAAGCCAACAGAATCTGTGCCTGGGCAAACAGGCCCATACTATCAGAACCATTACAGGCTGATAACTCAGAGTGCAACATAGGGAAGTCTGAATTGGGAGCAGTGAAACAATCCTGGTCCATTACTCACAACTTGGGAATAGGCTGCACCAGCTCACAGTGCCTCAGGCGATTAAAACCACAGTGACCTTGAAATCCCCCTGTAAACAACGACAGATAGCCAAGTAACTCCTCCCCTGCACCAAATCATCCACTGTGGTTCCAAGCACAGAAAACAGACAGCTAAATGCATCCAATGGCGAAAGCTCAAAAAAAAAAAAATAGAAATCAAGGAATTATGACTCCAACAAAGCAGAATCATCCTAGCTCATCCAATTCGGATGACCACACACCAACAGAAACACATGAAAACATTGACAATTCTGCATTATGGAAAGTGATAGAGTCCCTGCAAGAAGAACTTAAATCTATGAAGGAATTCAAAGAAGCCACAATTCTACAAATCAAAACAAGGAACAACACCATTAAAGAGCTCCAAGCCAAGGTGACAGAGCTTGAACAGGAAAAGGAAAAAGCCATGAAAGATTTTCATACAAAAACAAGCAAGCTGGAGAAGGAAATGTACAAAACGAACAAAACCATACAAGACATGAAAATAGAAATAGAAACAATAAAGAAAACACAGTCAGAGTTAAAAGAGGAAGTGGAGAACCAAGGGAAGAGAACAGGAACTACGGATGTGAGTATCAACAATAGGATGCAAGAGATGGAAGACAGGATCTCAGGCATGGAAGATTCAGTGGAAGAAATCAGTACAACATCCAAAGAAAATGAGAAGGCTAAAAAATCTCTCACCCACAACATCCAAGAAATCAAGGACTCAATGAAAAGACGGAACCGAAGAATTATAGGTATAGAGGGAAGAGAGGACTCCCGACTCCAAGGTCCAGGAAATATCTTCAACAAAATCATAGAGGAAAACTTCCCAAACCTGAAAAAAGAGATGCCAATAAAAATCCAAGAGGCTTACAGAACACCAAACAGATTAGACCAGAAAAGAAACTCCTCTCGCCACATAATAATTGAAACCCCAAATGTACAGAACAAAGAAAGAATATTAAAAGCTGTAAGAGAAAAAGGTCAAGTCACATACAATGGCAGACCCATCAGAATTACACCTGACTTCTCCCCAGAAACGTTAAAAGCTAGAAGGGCCTGGTCAGATATACTACAAGCCCTGAGAGAACATAGGTGCCCAGCCAGACTACTTTACCCAGCAAAACTCTCTATGAACATAGATGAAGAAAACAAGATATTCCATGACAAAATCAAATTTAAACAATATCTACCCACAAACCCAGCCCTACAGAAAATCCTAGAAGGAAAATCCCAACCCAGGGAAGAAAACTCCACCCAAGAAAACAAAGGGAATAGAAAACCCCTCAGCAACTAAACCAAAAGAGGCACAGGACCACCACCTATACCAAACTAATGGGAAATAACAACCCCAGGTCACTAATATCCATCAACATCAATGGACTCAACACCCCAATAAAAAGACATAGGTTTACAGAATGGATCCGGAAGCAAGACCCTTCCTTATGCTGTATACAAGAGACACATCTAACTACGAAAGATAGACACTGCCTCAGAGTAAAGGGCTGGGAAAAGGTTTTCCAAGCAAATGGACCCAGGAAGCAAGCTGGAGTAGCCATCCTAATATCAAACAAAACAGACTTCCAACTGAAGTTAATGAAGAAAGACAAAGAAGGGCACTATATACTCATTAAAGGGAATATTCATCAAGAGGAAATTTCAATACCAAACATCTATGCCCCAAATACAAAGGCACCTACTTTTGTAAAAGAAACACTTCTAAAACTTAAAGCCCATGTCGATCACAACACATTAGTAATGGGAGACTTCAACACCCCACTCACAGCAAAGGACAGATCATCAAGACAGAAGACAAACAGAGAAATATTGAGTCTAACAGAGATCATGAAACAAATGGACCTAACAGATATCTACAGAACGTTTCACCCAAACACAAAGGAATACACCTTTTTCTCAGCACCCCACGGAACCTTCTCCAAAATCGACCACATAATTGGTCACAAGGATAGTCTCAATAGATACAAGAAAATTGAAATAACCCCTTGTATCTTATCAGACCACCACGGAATAAAGCTGGTCTTCAAGAGCAAAAGAATCAACAGAAGGCCTACACACACATGGAAATTGAACAGCTCCTTACTGGATGACCACTGGGTCAGGGAAGAAATAAAGAAGGAAATCAAAGACTTCTTAAAATCCAACGACAATGAAGACACAACATACCCAAACCTATGGGATACATTGAAAGCTGTGCTACGAGGAAAGTTCATAGCACTAAGTGCTTTCAAAAAGAAAATTGTGACAGCTCATATTAGTGAACTAACAGCTAAGCTGGGTGAATTGGAAAAAAAAGAAACAAACACTCCCAAGAAGAGCAGAAGACAGGAAATCATCAAACTTAGAGCTGAAATCAACAACTTAGAATCAAAAAGAACTATACAAAGAATCAATGAAACCAAGAGTTGGTTCTTTGAGAAAATCAACAAAATAGACAGACCCCTAGCCAAATTAACTAAAAGGCAAAGGGAAAGAACACAAATCAACAAAATCAGAAATGAAAAGGGAGAAATAACAACAGACATTGAGGAGATCCAGAAAATATTCGGACATTACTTTAAAAATCTATATTCCACTAAATTTGAAAACCTAAGCGAAATGGACAATTTCCTCGATAAATTCCACCTACCAAAACTAAATCAAAATCAGATTAACAGCTTAAACAGCCCAATAACACCTAAGGAAATAGAAACAGTCATTAATAATCTCCCAACCAAAAAAAGCCCAGGGCCAGATGGCTTTAGCACGGAATTCTACCGGACCTTCAAAGAGGAACTAACACCATTACTTTTCAAACTCTTCCACCACATAGAAACAGAAAGATCACTGCCAAACTCATTCTATGAGGCCACTGTCATTCTGATTCCTAAACCACACAAAGACCCAACAAAGAAAGAGAACTTCAGACCAATCTCCCTCATGAACATAGATGCAAAAATACTTAATAAAATACTAGCAAACCAAATTCAAGAACACATCAAAAGTATCATACACCATGATCAAGTAGGCTTCATCCCTGGAATGCAGGGATGGTTCAATATACGAAAGTCTATCAATGTAATTCACCACATAAACAAGGTGAAAGAAAAAAACCACATGATAATCTCGCTAGATGCAGAAAAAGCATTTGACAAAATCCAACACCCCTTCATGCTAAAAGTTCTGGAGAGAACGGGCATACAAAGACCATACCTAGAAATAATAAAGGCAATATACAGCAAGCCAGTAGCCAACATCAAATTAAATGGAGAGAAGCTTGAAGCATTTCCTCTAAACTCAGGGACAAGACAAGGATGTCCACTTTCACCATATCTCTTCAATATAGTACTTGAAGTCCTTGCTAGAGCAATAAGACAACTAAAGGAGATCAAAGGGATAAAAATTGGAAATGAAGAAGTCAAATTATCCCTATTCGCAGATGATATGTTAGTATACATAAGCGACCCCAAAAACTCCACCAAAGAACTCTTACAGCTGATAAACAACTTCAGCAAGGTGGCTGGATACAAAATTAACTCAAAAAAATCAGAAGCCCTTCTTTATACAACAAACAAATATACCGAGAAAGAAATAAGGGAAACAACCCCCTTCACAATAGCCACAAACAACATAAAATACCTGGGGGTAACTCTAACCAAGCATGTAAAGGACCTATATAACAAGAACTTCAAGCCCCTGAAGAAAGAAATGGAAGAGGCCTTTAGAAGATGGAAAGATCTCCCATGCTCATGGATAGGTAAGATCAACATAATAAAAATGGCTATCCTACCAAAAGCAATATATAGATTTAATGCAATTCCTATCAAAATACCAACACAATTCTTTATAGACCTGGAGAAAGCTATTCTCAACTTCATATGGAACAACAAAAAGCCCAGAATAGCTAAATCAATCCTGTCCAATGAAAAAACATCTGGAGGTATCACCATCCCAGATTTCAAGCTGTACTACAGAGCAACAGTAATAAAAACAGCATGGTACTGGTATAGAAACAGACCAGTGGATCAATGGAATCGAATTGAAGACCCAAACATGGATCCACACAACTATGACCAACTAATCTTTGACAAAGAAGCCAAAAACGCACAATGGAAGAAGGACAGCATCTTCAACAAATGGTGCTGGTCCACCTGGATGTCCTTGCAAAAGAATGAAATTAGACCCATACCTATCACCTTGTACAAAACTTAATTCCAAGTGGATCAAAGACCTTAACATAAGGCCAGCCACACTAAAGATACTAGAAGAAAAAGTAGGAGAAACCCTCGAACTCATTGGCACAGGTGACAACTTCCTGAACAGAACACCAACAGCTCAGGACCTGAGATCAACAATCAATAAATGGGACCTCATGAAACTGAAAAGCTCCTGTAAAGCAAAGGACACTGTCATTCGAACAAAACGGCAACCAACACACTGGGAGAAAATCTTCACCAACCCCACATCTGATAGAGGGCTATTATCTAAAATCTACAAAGAACTCAAGAAACTAAACGCCAAGAAACCAAACAATCCAATCAAAAAATGGGAGATGGAGCTAAATAGAGAATTCACAAAGGAGGAATCCCTCAGGGCTGAGAGACACCTAAAGAAATGTTCAACATCCTTAATCATCAGAGAAATGCAACTCATGACTACCCTGAGATTCCACCTAACACCTGTTAGAATGGCTAAAATAAAGGGCTCAAATGATAGCGCATGCTGGCGAGGGTGTGGAGAAAGGGGTACCCTACTCCATTGCTGGTGGGAGTGCAGGCTTGTGCAACCACTATGGTGGTCTGTCTGGCGATATCTTAGAAATCTAGGAATAACCTTGCCTCAGGACCCAGCCATACCACTTCTGGGTATACACCCAAAGGACCTCTCACAGAGACATAGGGAAGTCTCCTCATCTATGTTCATAGCAGCCTTATTTGTAATAGCTAGAAATTGGAAACAACCCAGATGTCCCTCAACTGAAGAATGGATTAAAAAATTGTGGTACATCTATACAATGGAATATTACTCAGCTATCAGAAACAATGAAATCATGCAATTTGCAACCAAATGGATGGATCTAGAGGAGCTCATCCTGAGTGAGCTAACCCAGTCTCAGAAGGATGCACATGGCATCTCTTCACTTATAGTAGGATTTTAACTATATTGTACAGGATATCTGTACTACAAACAACACATCAAAAGGAACAAGGACATAATTTTTTTATCTTTTTCTTTTTCCTTCTTTTTTCTTTTTTCTTTTTCCTTTTTCCTTCTCTTTTTCCTCCCTTTTTTTGTTGATAGTCTTTGTTTTTGTGGGTTTGTGTGTTTGTTGGTCTTTTTTTTAGTATTCCCCCAGTAGCAATGAGACACCATTCACTGGCAGTACTGCCTTGTAGGCCCCCAGTGAATGAAGAGGCTCTTGGCCCTCATATGACTCCTGATCTGTGGTGAGAGAATGTTAGGCAGGGACACTCCACCCCAGAGGAACAAGACCGAAGGGTCAGGGGGTAGAGCATGGGAGGGTGGGGCTGGGAAGCGGGAAAAGAGGACAATATGATAAAGATGTAACCTGAAGCAACAAACAAATAAATTTATTAACTAAAAAAAAAAAAAAAAGGCAGGGGGCAGGGCTGAAACACTGTGAATGGAACAGAGGATACAGCCATTCGGCCTGGTTTTGCAGACCTCCAGGTAAAATACAAGAGAATTGTGGTATTGGCCCATGCCTTTGACTTCAGCGGAGATGAGGGGGGGAGCACCGTAGAGTTGGTGGTCTTATGTATTCTGGAGTCATACGGAGCGGGGTGGTGAGGGTGCATACTCTTGGTCCCACCATTCAAGAAGAATACACCCTTGGTCCCAGCTCCCAGCACACTGGAGACAGAAACGGGCAGATCCCGGAGCTCAGGGTCAGCCTGATGCAGGGCAAACTCTAAATAGAGAAAGACTTCGATCCAGGAGTGGTGGAACACATCTTTGATCCCTTCAGATGGGAAACACAGGTCCCTGATCCCAATAATTAGAGTTCAGAGACACACACATGAGATTTGGAGGGACCTGGGTTTGGAGGCTACTTACAAAAGGCCTTCTCGATGCAGGCAGATTGTCCTTTGGGATCTCAAAATATATAAACTAGAGCTGGTTTAGCTCCAAGGTGACAGAATGATTTCTTCTTTAACCCGGATTGAAAGATAACGCTTTGTATGTTGTCAGAAGGCCAAATTTGCTTCAGGAGAAGTACTACCTAGCCCCCCCCATCCCCCCCCCAAAAAAAGAGGGCAATTGTCCTAGGGTTGGGATTGGGGCAGGGCTCTGTTCTTATCGTTCCAGGAGAATCGAAGCGTCCATTAGGGGAGCCCGGGGACGGCTGGACAGCGGAATCCTCAGCAGAGAGCAGAATCAGGCACCAAGGAGGACGAGTGACCCAGTTGATTCTGCCTGGCAGACTTCCTCAATAGCTGTCTCCATCGGGGGCCTGCAACCACCACAGCAATCCAATGTCACTGGGACCGCTCAGCTCTACACAATGTCCCGACAGGAACCTCAGTGAAACCTGCAAGATCAGCTTCTGCCTACAAACCCCTTAGGTCATCTAAACAGCTGAGAACAGAAGGACTGAACATAAAAGGAGTGTACTAACATTTTTAATCATTTTTCCCATTTGGGTTGGGGCCCCAAACAGGTCTACTACGACCCAAATCAGCAGGAAATCACTTTAAGAGAGCAACGTCCCATGCCCAGAGGGTGGGGAGGGTGTTTCTCCGCCCTTCTTTTTGGTTATTTGAAGGATAACTGAAAACTCTGTTATGTAGGGGAAGAGACTACAAGCTGATAAATGGTCCTGTCTTAATGGGTTTTGGAGGTTAGCCCCAGGGAATTCCTACTTTTCCTTTTCTGTATCCTTCTTCCTCTCCTATGTAGGAGTGCATGGGCTTGAGAAAAATGAGATATAGACATAGCACAGGAAGGTCCAAGAAGAAGGGGCAGATTATTGAATATGCCCTTATACCTTTGTATATTGATACAAAATTAGTAGTTTATTTGGCTAAAGTGGTATTGACCATTGTTTATTGTGCAAAAATAAGATTGTATTGGATTACATCGGTATTGATCTTTGTATATTGATACAAAATTAAGATTATAGTTGGCCACAATGGTATTGACCCTTGCATATGGACGTAATATTAAGATTATATTGGGCTACATAGGCATTGATCTTGGTATATTGATACATAATTAAGAGTATATTT
>CAJQZJ010017180.1:0-12919 GCA_907164525.1 Lophiomys imhausi | reverse complement strand
CCATGCACTCCTACATAGGAGAGGAAGAAGGATACAGAAAAGGAAAAATAGGAAGTCCCTGGGGCTAACCTCCAAAACCCATTAAGACAGGACCATTTATCAGCTTGTAGTCTCTTCCCCTACATATCAGAGTTTTCAGTTATCCTTCAAATAACCTAAAAGAAGGGCAGAGAAACACCTTCCTCATCCACTGGGCATGGGACTTCGCTCTCTTAAAGTGACTTCCTGCTGATTTGGGTCATAGTAGACCTGTTTGGGGCCCGAAACCAAATGGAAAAAATGGTTAAAAATGTTAGTACACTCCTTTTATGTTCAGTCCTTCTGTTCTCAGCTGTTTAGATGACCTAAAGGGTTTGTAGGCAGAAGCTGATCTTGCAGGCTTCACTGAGGTTCCTGCCGGGGCATTGTGTAGAGCTGAACACGGCAATCCAATGTCCCAGCGACATTGGATTGCCGTGGTGGTTGCAGGCCCCCGATGGAGACAGCTATTGAGGAAGTCTGCCAGGCAGAATCAACTGGGTCACTCGTCCTCCTTGGTGCCTGATTCTGCTCTCTGCTGTGGTTTCCGCTGTCCAGCCGTCCCCGGGCTCCCCTAATGGACGCTTCGATTCTCCTGGAAAGATAAGAGCAGAGCCCTGCCCCAATCCCAACCCTGGGACAATTGTCCCCTTTTTTTTTGGGTGGGGGGGCTAGGTAGTACTTCTCCTGAAGCAAATTTGGCCTTCTGACAACATACAAAGTGTTATCTTTCAATCCGTGTTAAAGAAGAAATCATTCTGTCACCTTGGAGCTAAACCAGCTCTAGTGTATATATTTTGAGATCCCAAAGGACAATCTGCCTGCATCGAGAAGGCCTTTTGTAAGTAGCCTCCAAACCTAGGTCCCTCCAAATCCCATGTGTGTGTCTCTGAACTCTCTGAACTCTAATTATTGGGATCAGGGACCTGTGTTTCCCATCTGAAGGGATCAAAGATGTGTTCCACCACTCCTGGATCGAAGTCTTTCTCTATTTAGAGTTTGCCCTGCATCAGGCTGACCCTGAGCTACGGGATCTGCCCGTTTCTATCTCCAGTGTGCTGGGAGCTGGGACCAAGGGTGTACTCTTCTTGAATGGTGGGACCAAGAGTATGCACCCTCACCACCCTGCTCCGTATGACTCCAGAGTACATAAGACCACCAACTCTACGGTGCTCCCCCCGTCTCCACTGAAGTCAAAGGCATGGGCCAATACCACAATTCTCTTGTATTTTACCTTAGCTCCACATCTTCTCTACACCTGGAGGTCTGCAAAACCAGGCCGAATGGCTGTATCCTCTATTCCATTCACAGTGTTTCAGCCCTGCCCCCTGCCTGTTTTTTTTTTTTTTTTTAGTTAATAAATTTATTTGTTTGGTGCTTCAGGTTACATCCTTATCATATTGTCCTCTTTTCCCGCTTCCCAGCCCCACCCTCCCCTGCTCTAACCCCTGACCCTTCCGTCTTGTTCCTCTGGGGTGGAGTGTCCCTGCCTAACAGTCTCTCACCACAGATCAGGAGTCATATGAGGGACAAGAGCCTCTTCATTCTCCGGGGTCCTACGAGGCAGTACTGCCAGTGAATGGTGTCTCCTTGCTACTGGGGGAATACTAAAAAAAAGACCAACTAACACACAAACCCACAAAAACAAAGAATATCCACAAAAAAGAGAGGAAAAAGAGAAGGGAAAAGGAAAAAGAAAAAAAAGAAGGAAAAAGAAAAAGATAAAAAAAAATTTATGTCCATGTTCCTTTTGGTGTGTTGGTTGTAGTATAGATATCCTGTACGATATAGTTAAAATCCTACTATAAGTGAATAGATGCCATGTGCATCCTTCTGAGACTGGGTTAGCTCACTCAGGATGAGCTCCTCTAGATCCATCCATTCGGTTGCAAATTGCATGATTTCATTGTTTCTTATAGCTGAGTAATATTCCATTGTATAGATGTACCACAATTTTTTAATTCATTCTTCAGTTGAGGGACATCTGGGTTGTTTCCACTTCTAGCTATTACAAATAAGGCTGCTATGAACATAGATGAGGAGACTTCCCTATGTCTCCGTGAGAGGTCCTTTGGGTGTATACCCAGAAGTGGTATGGCTGGATCCTGAGGCAAGGTTATTCCTAGATTTCTAAGATATCACCAGACAGACCTCCATAGTGGTTGCACAAGCCTGCACTCCCAAAATCAGAAATGAAAAGGGAGAAATAACAACAGACATTGAGGAGATCCAGAAAATATTCGGACATTACTTTAAAAATCTATATTCCACTAAATTTGAAAACCTAAGCGAAATGGACAATTTCCTCGATAAATTCCACCTACCAAAACTAAATCAAAATCAGATTAACAGCTTAAACAGCCCAATAACACCCAAGGAAATAGAAACAGTCATTAATAATCTCCCAACCAAAAAAAGCCCAGGGCCAGATGGCTTTAGCACGGAATTCTACAGGACCTTCAAAGAGGAACTAACACCATTACTTTTCAAACTCTTCCACCACATAGAACAGAAAGAACACTGCCAAACTCATTCTATGAGGCCACTGTCATTCTGATTCCTAAACCACACAAAGACCCAACAAAGAAAGAGAACTTCAGACCAATCTCCCTCATGAACATAGATGCAAAAATACTTAATAAAATACTAGCAAACCGAATTCAAGAACACATCAAAAGTATCATACACCATGATCAAGTAGGCTTCATCCCTGGAATGCAGGGATGGTTCGATATACAAAAGTCTGCCCACTTTTCAATGTTTGACTAGAAGGCCATTGGATCATCACTGTTCCTTCTGGGCTTGTGCCTTAGGTTCTGAGGGGATAAACTGCTTCATGCATTTCTTCAGCATCTCCCTGTGTGCTCTCTCTGTGTCTTATTCACTATCACCTTTTCTCCCCTGTATGTACACACATGTTCGCATGCTTCCCTGTCCCTTCAGAATCTGGGAGCCAGGGGTCTGCAGTTTTTGGGGAGTTCTTGGGCAGTTTTTAAGCAGTCAGTCTTGATGTTGAGTCTCAATCTGCAAAATTATGTACAATATTCGACTCTGCAGCCATGGTCACACAGGCTCTAGAATCCCTACTGAGAAAACAGGAATGTCATCACAGGTTTCTGTTGAGCCAACACATGTGACATAGATATATTCCCAAGAACATAGTGTGCTAGACTGCCCTTCCATGCTTACTGAGTGAATCATGCAGCCAGGGCATCCTCCATTAGGACACCTGGACTCTGCTGGCCTGGGCTCAGCATTACAACTCTCATAAGCACCAACATGTCCCAGTACATAGGATCCAGGGTGTGCCATGCCCTTAGGTGGGGTAGTTCAGGACACAGCCTGGATTCAAGAGATCATTGAGACCTGTGTTCATGGATTCTATAATTTGGGGCCAGGCCCTACCACAGGCCAAATCCTCTCTATGAGAACCTTAAGAAGCAGCACAAGCAAGTCATGTCGGACCTTCAGAGCTTGGAGAATGAGAACATTGAAGTCGCAGAGAAGTTCAACAAGCTGGAGAAGGAGACACGCTTCTATCAGTAAGTGCCTGTGAGGGACCCAGCAGCTGGGGAATGGCCATTTCTGCCTTTCTTAGTTTCTGAACTTGAGAGGCTGCAGCTCTGGTTCTGTTCTTTCTGTCTCTTCATCATCACTCTACTTGTGCATTTTGGACTCAGTTTTCCAAAGCCTGAAAGAGACTGTTACTCCTCTTACAATTGTCCTGCCAGCATCAGGAGCCTCTAGAGAGAAAAGTGATTCATAATTGCAAGGGGTGTCAGACAGCCCTGGGCCTCTGGGGCCAGGCAGGGTTTTACAGAGCTGATTGTAATGGACCATGTAGATAGGATGTACTCCATTTGGTTCTCCTATCCTATGTTGGAAATATTTGTATTCTATTATTTAATGTTTCCTATTTCCTTGGACAGTCGAGGAGAAATGGAAATTCCTCATTCTTTTGAAGGGACGTGAGTCCTTACAGATATTGAAGACTTTGAAGTTGTTTGTTCTTTCCTCTTAGCCTGTTGTTTGTTTCTGGTCTTCTGAAATGCAGCTGTCATTGCTGTATTGGTTTCTTTTTCAGATCTTCAAGGAAACCTGGGGCCTCGTGAGGATAATGGGGCATTGAAGCAGGGGTGGCAGGTTGAGGCTGGCGGGGGCTTACTATGCAGTGGGTGTTTCCAGAAATTTCCACAGTCGGCTCTTGATGGAGCAGACTCAGCTAAAGAAGAAGTTGGCCATGCTGAGGCAGCAGAACGAGAAACTTCAGGGAGATTGGGCCCTGCTGCACTACTTGGGGGACTTGGAGCAGATCTGTAAGGAACAAGAGGAGGAGATCATCGACCTCCAGACCCAGCAGCAGCAGGTAGGGACAAGCAGCTGGTCAGGGTCAAGTCTGGCCCTATGTTCCATTGGACTGCTTGTCTGCTCATCCACCCACCTGCTCTTTAGTAAGGACCCATCACTTCAGTCATCCACACACCCAATCTGCTGCCGTCCTCATTTAATGGGATATATCTTTCTCTGTCTATGCACAAGTATTCTGGGTTTTTACCCTCTTATGAGACACTGAATTATTGGAAAACATACCCTGCTGTTCTACTTGATGCTGATGTCCAATGATGGAGAAGGGTGAATCATCCTCATGATAGGTGGAATGTTAGAGAGCTTTCAGTGAGTTCTGAGTCCTGTGGCCCATTTACATGCAGGGGTCATGTGACATCACAGGTGGGATGCGGGTTGCTAGAAGAACCCAGTGCAAATGGCAAATGAATGCTGCTCACTGTCATTGAGACAGTGTCATTCCTGCACCCCAGTGTGGTGTCTACCCTTGGCTCAGCTAGTGGTTCACACTGACAGAAGACTGAGTAGCAGCTTGTCAGTCCTGTTTTTCGGTGAGTTTTGTTGGAGAGTTCTCCCTCCTTGGAGTTTATTCTGGGAACTGACTAGAAGACCAGGGATGGGGGAGGAAATTTGACTTACTGCCAGACGGGGAAGGATAATTGAGACTTTAGAGAAAAAAATTTCTAACCACTTGAATAAAGTCTGGGCCAGAGGAGACCCCCCCCACCCCAGCACTTTTAGTTCTCAAGGGATGGAGAGCAGAGATCTGAACCTCTTCTGAAAGATCTGGTTTGTTTAGTCTAAACCCCCATGCTCATCTAGCATGAAGCTTGTGAGCAGTGTGTGCATTATGTGTGAGTGCATTGGCTGGAGGAAGCATTTTAGTTATTTGTCAGTCTCTACCTTGAGAAAGGGTTTATCAGTTCCTCAGTAGCCTGCTGGGGTAGCTTCCGGATTGCCTGGCTGACCACCAACTCTTAGTATTCACTCTATGTGGTGGTTCTTGTATGATAGTTTGTGCATGCCCGTGTACAACCCTTCACTAAGAACACCATCGTCTAATGCACAGAATGTGGACAGACTGAAGGAAACCCTGCAGCACATGGTGAAGCAGAACGAACGGGTCAGACAGCAAAAGGACATAGCCAAAAATCTGCAGCATGACCTTGATGTCCCCCAGATGAGGTAGGAGCCAAGCTGTGGAGGGGACGGTGGAGCCACCTTGGCCCCTGTACCTGGGTTCTCTGTCTTTTATGGATTTCTGCTCACCAGCAAGATTTAGAGCCAAGCAAGGGAAATAACAGCTCACAGGATTGGGCTCGTCTGGAACAAGAACCCTATGCAGATACTCAGACACAGAGTATGTGAGTCATTTGACTCCCTTTTTTGCTCTCTGGTGTGTTCTCAGCAAGCCGTGCTTGAACTCACAGAGATCTGCCTGCTTCTGCCTCCCATGTGACGGGATCTCAGACGTGTACCACCATACCTGGCTGAAATGACATTTTTATTCAGGAACATCCCCTGTAGAGATCAGAATCCAACCCTTCAACAGTGCTCTCTGCAGTGCTCACTCATATTGATGAAAAGGCTTCTCTGGATAGAATAGGTAAAGGAGATTCCTGGATGAACCCATGAAGAAGCCTCTGCTGCAGGAATGATCAGATCATTCCCAGGAGTGTTCATAAACAGACTCTCATAGAGAGACAGGATATGGATTCCCAGGTCTGGTCCTAAGGAGATTCTGGCTTCTGAATGGTGCCAGAGCCTGTGCTAGGCCAGTGTTTTCAGGCACACAACTGGAGCCATACATGCTGCTCCAGCATGAAGGGCTCCCTCTAGCATCTTGCTTGGATACAAGGTACATCCATAGGAGAAAGACTGACCTCTTGATATCATGACCTTGCTCACGTTCCCAGGTTGAACCCTCTATTTGTGTATTTATAAAAGTATGTGATCCACCTATAACTTGTGAATACTATGGGTATCATTCATATGCAGTTGATTAAATAGGTTACTTTTACACCATGATGCTCCTGAACTGTTGGAGAAATTCCTAGTCTTTCTAGTGGAACAGAAAATGTAGAGTAACTAGACCAAATTCTCATGTGTTCAGAGCTTGGAAAAGGTCTAGGCCAACTACTGTGTTGGGGTGCAAACAGTGACTTCTGTCAAAAGATCAATGTTGACTATCCAGCACAGTTGAGGAGGTGGGAGGAGGAGTTGTCAGCTGACAGGGCAGGTCCCCACAGTCCCCTGTCTTAACTGCCTTTCTCTCCCAGGTCTGAGGAACTGGAGCATGAGCTGGAACTGGCCAGAGCCCAGAAGGAAAACCTCCTGCAGAAGGAGCTGCTGCATCAGGAGCCAGCCCCTGAGCCCCATCAGTAGCAACCACAGGATTCTTGAGATGGATTTTCTTCCTCAACTTGGTTTACCTTTGTGTGATTAGGCCCTTATTTTATCTAGCCAGTGAACCAGTCACCCTGCTCCTGGGTCTGATTCCCCTTCCTTTTCTGACATCACCCTTTGAGAGAACTGACGTGTCAGCCTTGCCTCTGTTTTTTTTTTTTCCAAGAGCAAGCACATTCTGGAGGTCTGTGCTGCTAAATCTGCAGTGAGATAATGCTGCTTAGTGTAATTTTCTGTTTAGGTTTATGGTTGGGATTTTGCTTTTGATTGTTTTGTTATTGCGTTATTTGGTTATGTTATAAGGATGTTATATGTTTTTATTATTATTTTTCAAAACTTTTTTATGGTTCTTAACTCTTTAAATTGACTGCACTTTTTTAAAGCCCTTTTGTAAAAATAAAATGTATTTTTTAATGAATAAAAACAAACAAACAAAAAGAAATTTCTAGCCTGCACCCGACGGACTGGAAAGATGTGACCCTACAAGATACTCTGCCCTCAGCAACCATGAGCATCCTACCTGCTACACCTTCTCTTGGAGAACTGATGACCACGCCAGCTTTTCAGGCCTTGAAATCCTGTCCCCACAAGCTGAAGAGGACAGCACAGCAGCTATCTCAGCTGTTATCACTGTGGTGTTCCTCACTCTGCTCTCAGTGGTGACCTTGATCTTCTTTTACCTGTACAAAAACAAAGACAGCCATGTCACCTACAAGCCTGCAGAAGGGGAGCCTCGCACCATCCTGCAGATGCAGAAGGACTAGCCAAGGGCAGAGAGAAGGAAGAGTACTTCATCTAATGATCCCGACTGGAGGGCCCCATTCCAGACTCCAGCACTGACTGACTCCGTAGTAGGAAACGTTTACTCTGAAGACTTTGACTGGCATGACTGATACAAGCAGATACATTCACCTCCCGGGACATAGCCCCCAATGCCAGCATCACAAACTCCAGGGTCCAGGAACATGGAGCAACTGCTCATGACGCTATAGCTGGGCTTTGGGAAGGACAATGCTCACAACCGGCCAACAAAGTGGGGCCTTGCCTGAGTTGGAAGATGGACATGTGAAGTGTGAAGGTCACAGGCTGGTCTACTTCGTCCCCTCAGGAGATGTCTGGTGACAGTCCCAGTGTAGCTCTCTGTAGTCTTCCTGGAGGCCAGGAAACACAGGAAGGGGTCAGACCAAGAGGGACAGGAATCTGAGAATGTTACCTCCTTGGTTTGATCTGAGCCCTACTATTCCCCCAACAGCCCCAAAGTTACACTGTTTTTAAATCCAAATTAAACACTATGAAAGTCAGATTTTCATTTACAAGAAGTAAATTTTCACTCTTTTGGCTTAAACTTTTTCTAGCATTTTCTCTTGCTTATTTGACTGAATCTGCATGTCTTGTTTCAGTAACAACTCCTAAGGAATTTCTACACGTTCCCAGAACTCTTCATGGAGTTTGAGATAAAGAGAACCCAGGAGATTTGTCCCAGATAAGCATCATAGAAGCACACATGAGAAATAAGTGTGTTTGACCTTAATGATGGCAAGGGACAGTTTCCCAGATTCCGTGTATATACAGAGAGGGACAGGAAAAGCCTGGCCACCTACCATCCCACAATAAAGCTCTTTTCTTTTTTCCACTTGAGACAGGGTTTCTCATGTAGCCACGGCTGTTCTGGAACTCGCTCTGTAGACCAAGCTAGCATCTGCCTCTCGAGTGCTGAGATTAAAGTTGTGTGCCACAAAAAAAAAAAACAAAACAAAACAAACAAAAAAAATTTTCTAACTATTTGCTCTTCAGACCATTTTCTTTGTTCTTGTGTGTTCTCCTAGTCTGTAACCCCAGAACTCACAAGCAGAGACAGATCTCTGTAAGTTCCAGACAGCCTGGTCTGCACATTGAGTTCTTAGCCAGCCAGGGCTACACAGGGGGATGGAGTCTCGTGTGTGGATAGTGTGTCTCACCCCATAGATACACACGCTATGATGGAATCAGTACCATTCTGTATTCATGCTGTCATGTACTTAGCTACCGCTGAAATAGAGTACCTATGACACACATTCATTATTGGCCCTATGGACGAAATTACTGACAAATACACCTGTATTGCTCCATAGCTGGTTAGGAAATGAAGACATTCACTAAGGGAGCAGAAAAGTCAGCAGGAAACCAGCAGGAAACCAGAAGAAACCTAAGGTTTTTTGCACTACAATCAATGATAAATGCACTACAGAGATAAAGACCTTCCATGTCAGTCTGGCATGGTGGTGCACATTTAGGCAGAGGCAGGCAGATCTCTATGAGTTCAAGGCCAGCCTGATCTACAGAGTGAGTTTCAGGATAACAAGGGCTACACAGGGAAATCCTGTTTTGAAAAAAAAAAAAACAGCAAACAAAACAAAATGTTCACAAATCATGTTGGGAAATAGTTTTTCATAAATGCTGTCAGCCTTGACAGTGCATTTGTGTGCTGTTTTGTTTGCTTAAGTTTTAGATTTATTTTCATTTCTTTTATGTTAATGGGTGTTTTCCTTCTGTATGACTGTGGCCTCCCTGAATGCAGTTCACACAGAGCCTAGAAGAGAGCATCAGATCCCCTGATGTAGATGATATTAAGCACCATGTGTGTCCTACCAGAGAGCAGCAAATGCTCTTAACCATGAGCCATCCCTCCAGCTCCTACACTTGGCCCTTGTCCTTCCAGCACATGTGGTGTGTTAGCTGGATTGAGTCACTCACAATTAAATGGAGAATTCTCTTGACATGTGTAGGGACAGGTCCATGAGGCAGGCACTCTGAGTGTCTTAGGCGGGAGGCATCCACACACAGCTCTAATGTCCCCACTGCTCTCTGTGCATTCAGGATCATGCCCCAGAATCACTCATTATCAGTAGGAGTAGACCTCCCACCTCTTATCTCAGATGACAATGTAGATTGGGCACATCTGATAAAATACAGAATTGACATGACCCTCCTGGAGAGTGGGCTGGGGTAATTAATCTTTCATCATAACAAGAATGACTTCAGGTAAGCAATGTTAGGAGGAACTCCAGAGCAGCCACAGTGCATGGAGCCGGTAGCACAGGACACATGTTTCTGGTGGAGAGCATACCTGTGCAAGCCTGGGACATAAGAGGGACAGTTGAACCTGCCCTTTGGCCATGGCAGATCTCAGTATACTGAGGAAGGATTCTTACAAGTGATTGTGTTAGGATTTATGGAATGAGTCTGACTTCTGAGACTGGAGGTGAATCAAGGTGTTAAACTATGGAGGAAATAACCCTGTGTGTCCCCAGACAGGTTCTGGCAAACCAGAGCTTTTAAATCTTAGCAGCCAGTGAAGCAGGGTAGAGGCTTTTGTTGCTCTCTGTCAAAGGGCACCTATTCTGTGTGAGCTGACTCTGACTCAGAAAGGGCCATGTGTACACACAATGGACACTAGATGATACAAGGATTGGGCCCTATTACCAAGGAGCTACTCTATTGAATGTGTCTCCTTATCCATCTTATTAGTTGGAAGCATCCTGGGACCAGCTATGGCTTACTCAGCTGCGGGTCCTCAGCATAGTGTGTGGCTGGCTTCCTAAACGCTACCAGATGGATAGATTGACCTGGCTTCTTATGCTCCCAGTTGTGAAAGTAAACAATTTTTTAGTGCTTTCTAGGTTAAATTGTCCTTAATGCACAGTGTGAACTGAGGCCCCTCCTTTCCTCCCACAGAGAGCTAAACATTCCCAGTCTTCAAACCATTCTGTCAACCTTTTAAAAGACTAGACTTGAGGTGGCCAAATAGCCAGCTAAGTCTTCTCCTCCACCTTTCCCTGTAATGACTGTAGAAGATGAATGGGTTCTAGACTTGTGATGCACTCAGTGAATGAATATTTTGTTAGCATGCACAATGCCATAGGTTCAACTGTAGCCCTAGTGGTTCTATGGGAAGAAAAATTAAAAACAGGATTACATGTGTGGTACTACCTAAAATAAAAGGGAGGCTTCATAGAGGCTCTTATGTCCTCTAATCTCCAGCCTTCCAACAGCTCCCTCCATTGATTCCAATAATTTTTATGTTTTTTCACTAAGGGGAGGATTGGCTATTGTGGTGCAAAGAATTTATACCTTGACAGTAAAGTACATACACGTAGACACACACACACAAAGAGAGAGAGCAAATGCCATTGACCCCTACAGTTAATTTTGACAGAAAATTGAAAGAAAGAAAAGAGTTCGAGGGTTTCTCCTACTTTTTCTTCTAGTGTGTTTAGTGTGGCCAGCCTTATGTTAAGGTCTTTGATCCACATGGAATTAAGTTTTGTACAAGGTGATAGGTATGGGTCTAATTTCATTCTTTTGCAAGTGGACATCCAGTTGGACCAGCACCATTTGTTGAAGATGCTGTCCTTCTTCCATTGTGCGGTTTTGACTTCTTTGTCAAAGATTAGTTGGCCATAGGTGTGTGGGTCCATGTTTGGGTCTTCAATTCGATTCCATTGATCCACTGGTCTGTTTCTATACCAGTACCATGCTGTTTTTATTATTATTGCTCTGTAGTACAGCTTGAAATCTGGGATGGTGATACCTCCAGATGTTTTTTCATTGTACAGGATTGATTTAGCTATTCTGGGCTTTTTGTTGTTCCATATGAAGTTGAGAATAGCTTTTTCCAGGTCTATAAAGAATTGTGTTGGTATTTTGATAGGAATTGCATTAAATCTATATATTGCTTTTGGTAGGATAGCCATTTTATTATGTTGATTTTACCTATCCATGAGCATGGGAGATCTTTCCATCTTCTAAAGGCCTCTTCCATTTCTTTCTTCAGGGGCTTGAAGTTCTTGTTATATAGGTCCTTTACATGCTTGGTTAGGGTTACCCCCAGGTATTTTATGTTGTTTGTGGCTATTGTGAAGGGGGTTGTTTCCCTTATTTCTTTCTCGGTATATTTGTTTGTTGTATAAAGAAGGGCTTCTGATTTTTTTGAGTTAATTTTGTATCCAGCCACCTTCCTGAAGTTGTTTATCAGCTGTAAGAATTCTTTGGTGGAGTTTTTGGGGTCGGGAGATATAGACATAGCACAGGAAGGTCCAAGAAGAAGGGGCAGATTATTGAATATGCCCTTATACCTTTGTATATTGATACAAAATTAGTAGTTTATTTGGCTAAAGTGGTATTGCCAATTGTTTATTGTGCAAAAATAAGATTGTATTGGATTACATCAGTATTGATCTTTGTATATTGATACAAAATTAAGATTATAGTTGGCCACAATGGTATTGACCCTTGTATATGGATGTAATATTAAGATTGTATTGGGCTACATAGGCATTGATCTTTGTATATTGATACATAATTAAGAGTATATTTAACCACAATTGAATAGATCTTTGTATATTGATACAAAATTAAAGGTAACACTTCCTAATGGTATCATACCTAGAGATACTTAAAAATAAAATGTGAAGCTCTGGCCTCTTGATACCAACCGTCTAAAATGGTCTAGGATAGTTAAGTAAAACAAACTCCTAGTCATGCAAACATGTCACTTTGTTAGCTACTATGACAGTCTATCACAGATATTCTCTAAATTACCCAGTAATCAAGTTGCTAAGAGACAAGCAACATTTGCTTATCTAAATACAAGAGATGGATAGGGCATCTTCAAAAACCCCAAGAGATCTGCAGAATATGGCATTTAAAGATGTTATCTTAAATCAAGATTTTTTTTTATATCGAGACATATCAGCGCCTGACAGCACCCCCTATTCTACTCCAAGTAGAAGATAAGCATCGAAGAACCTCCACTGCAAAATGGTTGAATTAGTGGCAAGCCTATCTCTTGGCATGAAAAAAACCCTTGCACCAACTGCAGACAGACTGCTGTCCAAAAAGGACAAAACTTGGTAGCAGGGAAGTCGACAGCCTAGCCCTGCCAAGACAGGGTAGGTAAGTCCTTCATAATCCCTGCTCTACAATAAATGTCTGTCAGAGAAACAGGACCAAAAGGCTGAAGACTGATGCTGGAATGTATGGAGAGAAAATGGGAACTGTCCAGGTAGTCACTGGTTTGTCATTTCTTAGTATTGGAAGCTGCAGGCCCTGCACTTGATATAATTATCCCTCTCAGGTCTCTGAGGTGGTTGAAGAATAGACAGCTAGAGTC
>CAJQZJ010017178.1:0-12671 GCA_907164525.1 Lophiomys imhausi | reverse complement strand
AGAGAAAGAGGAGATGGGGCAAGGAACAAGACATATCCTTCAAAAACAAACCCACCAGTGACCGATTTTTTTTTTAACCATCTTCATCTTCTACTTTCAATGACCTGCCATTCATATCATCATATTGTGAGGTCAGAACCCATATATGACAATCACTTCCCAATCCTGCCATCTCCATCCATATCTTGTAAAACAAGTTCTCAACACATGAGTTTAGAGAGGGAGAAGACATTTTCTATTCAAATAATAACAAATATGTGGTATCAATTATGGTAAAAAAATCCATGAATAGAAAAATATCAAGAATATAATCTAGAGTATCAACAACTGTGCCTAATTTCTCTTTTAATTTTCAATTTGTCAGAATTTATAATTTCTATGCTATTACATTCATATGTAATGCAATATACATTTTATCTTGTATTCTTTACATATTTTCAGGATTGATATTAATATTTTCACTTTGCATTATAGCATGGAGCACAATGATTGACACAGTACATGATGTTTAATGGGATGTATTTTTTTCATTTACTTAGGAACTTAGCATTTTGAATTAAAGTAGAAAATACATAGGCATTTCATTTGAAACAAAATTAAAAGTCTCTTGACAGTACGATAACTGATAATAATAATGCCTAGGGTTACAACTGTTTGTAATACATGAAATCTGTTTATACATACCATTTTTGAATTATGTAGTTCATTTGAAAATATTTATTCACAAATATCTCTGTTGTAATAATTTTCTTTTCTTTATTATGTTTATGTATTACTTCAAGTTACATCTCCATCACAGCCCCCTCCCTTCACCCTTCTCAGTCCCACCCTCCCACCCTCTACCTACTCTCCAAACTATCCTATTCTTCTGGCTTGGGCTGTCCCCACATCTCAGCTCCTCAGTTCATCAGTCATATGAGGGCTAAGAGCTTCCTCTTGTAATGTTGGACTACATCGTAGCATCACTAAGGCAAAGTGTCCCAATAACAGGTAACAAAATCCAAGTCCATGTTCCTGTTCCTTTCAGTCTGTTAGTTGTGAGACAGTTAATCTGTACTAAATGACTAAAGTCCAGTTATAAGTGAATACATGCTATTTGCATTTTTCTGGGTCTGGGTGAGCTCACTCAGGATGAGCTTTTATAGTTCCATCCATTTGGCAGCAAATTGCATGATTTCCTTGTTTCTGATGACTGAGTAGTATTCTATTATGTAAATGTATCACCGGTTTGTTTGTTTTTTTTTTAATCCATTCTTTGGTTGAGGGACATCTGGGTTGTTTCCAGATTCTAGCAAATATGAATAAAGCTGCTATAAGCACAGTTGAGGAGATGTCCTTGTGGTTTGCTGAGGAATCTTCTGGATGTATGCCCAGGAGTAGAATGGCTGGGTCTTGTGGTGGAGCTATTCCAAGTCTTCTAAGATATCCCCAGACTTATTTCTATAGTGGTTGTACAAGTTTGCACTACCCACTAGCAATGGAGGAGAGTTCCCCTTTTTCTACAACCTTGCCAGCATGTGCCATACCACTTCTGGGTATACATCTAAATGACTCCTCACAGAATCACAGGGAATTTTCCTCATCTACGTTCATAGCAGCCTTATTTGTAATAGCTAGAAACTGGAAACAATCCAGATGTCCCTCAACCGAGAGATAGATAAAAAACTGTAGTACATCTACACAATGGAATACTACTCAACTATCAGAAACAACGAAATCATGCAATTTGCAGCCAAATGGATGGAATTAGAGAAGCTCATCCTGAGTGAGCCAACCCAGACCCAGAAGGATGCACATGGCATCTATTCACTTCTAGTCGGATTTTCACCATATAGTACAAGATAACTAAACTACAATGAATGCACTAAAGGGAGCATGACCACAGACTATTTTTTTCCTGTCAATAGACACTTTGCCCTATTCATGTTGCCTTATAGACCCCCAGTGTATGAGGAGGCTCTTGGCCCTCATATGACTGCTGAAATGGGGTGAGGGACTGTTATGTAGGGACATTCCACTCCAGAGGAGTGTAATGGAAGGGATAGGGGTTAGAGGGTGGGAGGGCAGGACTGGGAGGGGCTTAAAGAGGACACTGCGATGGAGATGTAACCTGAAGTAATAAATATTTTTTTAAAAAGGGATGTTGAGCATTTCTTCAAGTATCTCTCAGCCATTAGATATTCCTCATTTGTGAATTCTCTGTTTAGCTTTGTACCCCATTTTTTGATTGGAATATTTGATTTCTTGGTGTTTAATTTCTTAAGTTCTTTATAAATTTTGTATATTAGCCTTCTGTCAGATGTGGGGTTGGTTAAGATCTTTTCCCAATCTGTAGGTTGCTGTTTTGTTCTAATGACAGTGTTCTTTGCCTTACAGAAGCTTTCCAGTTTCATCAGGTCCCATTTATTGGTTGTTGGTCTTAGAGCCTGGGCTATTGGTGTTCTGTTCAGGAAGTTGTCACCTGCACCAGTAAGTTCGGCGTTTTTCCTCACTTTCTCTTCTATTAGATTTAGTGTGTCCACTTTTATTTAAGGTCTTTGGTCCACTTGGACTTAAGCTTTGTTACAAGGTAATGAAAATGGGTCCATTTGCATTCTTTTACATGTTGGCATCCAGTTATCTCAGCAACATTTGTTAAAGATGAATTCTTTTTTCCATTGAATGGTTTTAGTTTCTTTGTAATAAGTTAAGTGACCATAGGTGTGTGGGTTTATTTCTGGGTCTTCGATTCAATGCCATTGAACAACTGATCTCTTTTTGTACCAGTACCATGCTGTTTTTATTACTATTGCTCTGTAGTATAGCTTGAAATCTGGGATGGTGAAAAATTTTTAGTGCAGTTTTTTTTTTTTATTGTACAAGAGTTATTTAGCTATTCTAGTTTTTAAAAAATTCCACATGAAGTTGAGAATTGTTCTTTCAAGGTCTGTAAAGAATTGTGTTCATATTTTGATAGGAATTGCATTGAATCTGTATATTGCTTTTGTTAAGATGCCCATGCTTAGTACGTTGGTCCTACCTATCCATGAGCATGGGAGATCTTTCCATCTTCTGATGTCCTCTTCAATTTCTTTCTTCAAGGACTTGAAGTTCTTGTTGTATGGGTCTTTAACTTGCTTGGTTAGAGTTACCCTCAGGTATTTTATATTGTGTGTGGCTATTGTGAAGGGTGTTCTTTCCCTAATTTTTTTCTCATCCCATTTATCTTTTGTATAAAGAAGGGCTATGGATTTTTTTAAATTAATTTTTACCCAGACACCTTGCTGAAGGTGTTTATCAGTTGTGGGAGTTCTCTGGTGGAATTTTTGGGGTCACTTATGTATGCTATCATATCTTCTGCTAATAGAGATACTTTCACTTTTTTCTTTCCAGTTTTTATCCCGTTGATCTCCTTTAGTTGTATTACTACTCTAGATAGAACTTCAAGTACTATGTTGAAGAGATGTGGGGAGAGTGGGCATCCTTGCCTTGTCCTTGATTTTAGAAGAAATGCTTTAAGTTTCTCTATATTTAATTTGATGTTGGTTACCAGCTTGCTCTATATTGCCTTTATTCTTTCTAGGTATGATCCTTGTACAAGCTCTCCCCAGGAATTTTAGCATGAAGAGGTGTTGGATTTTAATCAAATAGTTTTTTAGCATCTAACAAGATGATCATGTTGTTTTTCTTCTTTCGGCTTGTTTATATGGTTGATTATGTTGATGGATTTTCATATGTTGGACCATCTCTGCATGCCTGCGATGGAGCCAACTTGATCATGATGTATGATACTCTTCATGTATTCTTAGATTCAGTTTTCAAGTATTTTATTGAGTATTTTTGTGTCTATGTTCATGAGGGACATTGGTCTGAAATTCTCTTTCTTTGTTGGGTTTTTGGGTAGTTTAGGCATCAGGGTGACTGTGGCCTCATAGAATGAGTTTGGCAGTGTTCCTTCTGTTTCTATTTTGTGAAAGAGTTTGAAGTGTATTGATATTAGCTCTTTGAAGGTCTGGTAGTATTCTGTGATGAAATCATCTGGCCCTTGGCTTTTCTTTTTGTTAGAACAATTTTAATGACTGTTTCTATTTCCTTAGGGGTTACAGGACTGTTTAATTTGTTAATCTGATCTTAATTTGACTTGGGTAGGAGGAATCTATCAATAAAATTGTCCATTTCAGTTAAGTTTTCAAATTCTGTGGAGTACAGGTTTTTGAAGTAAGACCTAATGATTCTGTGGATTTCTTCAATGTCTGTTGTTATTTCTCCACTTTCATTTATGATTTTGTTGATTTGGTTATTTTAGTTAGTTTGACTAAGGGTTTGTCTACTTTGTTGATTTTCTCAAAGAACCAAATCTTTTTTTAAAAAATTATTTATTTATTGCTTCAGGTTATATCTCCATCATACTGTCCTCTTTCCACCCCTCCCAGTCCTGCCCTCCCACCCTCTACCCCCAACCCTTCCATCCCACTCCTCTGGAGTGGAGTGTCCCTACCTAACCGTCCCCCTCAGTTCAGCAGTCATATGAGAGCCAAGAGCGTCTTCATACACTGGGGGCTTACAAGGCAGCACCATTAGGGAAAAGTGTCTCATTGACACAGAGAAAAAGAAAAAATCTATGTCCATGTTCCCTTTGGTGCGCTGGTTGTAGTATATGTATCATGTACTATATAGCTAAAATCCGACTATAAGTGAATAAAATGCCATGCACATCCTTCTGAGTCTGTGTTAGCTCACTCAGGATGAGTTTCTCTAGTTGATCCATTTGGCTGCAAATTGCATAATTTCATTGTTTCTGATAGCTGAGTAGTATTCCATTGTTTAAATGTACCACAGTTTTTTAATCCATTCTTCAGTTGAGGGACATCTGTGTTGTTTCCAGTTTCTACCAATTACAAATAAGGCTGCTATGAACATAGATGAGGAAACTTCCTTGTGATTCGGTGAGGATTCATTTGGATGTATACCCAGAAGTGGTATGGCTGGGTCCAGAGGCAGAGCTATTCCAAGTTTTCTAAGATATCGCCAGACTGACCTCCACAGTGTTTGCACAAGCCTGCACTCCCACCAGCAATGAAGAAGGGTTCTCCTTTCTCCACACTCTCACCAGCATGTGCTGTCATTTGAGCTTTTGATCTTAGCCATTCTGAGAGGTGTGAGATAGAATCTTAGAGTCCTCTTGAGTTGCATTTCTTTGATGATTAAGGAAGCTGAGCATTTCTTCAAGTGTCTCTCAGCCTTTAGGAATTCCTATTTTTTTTTTAATTTAAATACTTTATTTTTTTTTCTTCAAGTTACATCTCAGTCACAAACCCCTCCCTATTCCCCCTTCCTATCCTGCCCTTCCACCCTCTTCCCCCCAGAAGTTTCCCCTTTCAGTCCAACAGATGGTTCCTTCTCTTATAACAGTAAATACTATACAAAACAACAGATATAAATATGCCACATTTATGAGAGTTAAATGGCCCAGTATACCTTCCCAATGTCCAGTTTATACATATTTGGCCCCTGACTTTAACATTCTACTATCTAACCATCTCCATGAGTTTAAAGGTCTATATGTGACTCAACATTCATACTAACTTGCAACACACTTTTAAGAGTATCTTCTTAGATCTATAACACCCTCTTGATTCCTAAACAACTCAAAATTTAACTATGAGACTCTAGCTGTCTATTCTTCAGCCACCTCAGAGACCTGAGAGGGATAAATATATCTGCTTATATAGGAAGTGCAGGGCCTGCAGCTTCCGAAGCTAAGAAATGACATACCAATGACTGCCTGGACAGTTCCCATTTTCTCTCCATACATTCCTGCATCAGTCTTCAGCCTTTGGGTCCTGTTTCTCTGACAGACATTTGTTGTAGAGTAGGGATTATGAAGGACTTACCTACCCTGTCTTGGCAGAGTTAGGCTGTCGACTTCCCTGCTACCAAGTTTTATCCTTTTTGGACAGCAGTCTGTCTGCAGTTGGTGCAAGGGGTTTTTTCATGCCAAGAGATAGGCATGCCACTAATTCAACCATCTTACAGTGGAGATTCTGTTTAGTTCTTTTCCCCATTTTTTGATTGGATTATTTGGTTTCCTGTCATTTAATTTTTTGAGTCTTTGTAAATTTTGGATATTTGCCCTTCTTTATACAGCAAATAAATGGGCTGAGAAAGAAATAAGGGAAACAACTCCCTTCACAATAGCCACAAACAATATAAAATACCTGGGGGTAACTCTAACCACCAAGAAAGTAAAGGCCCTGTACAACAAGAACTTCAAGGCCTTGAAGAAAGAAATTGAAGAGGCCATCAGAAGATGCAAAGATCTCCCATGCTCATGGATAGGTAGGATCAACCTAATAAAATTGACCACCCTACCAAAAGCAATATACAGATTAAATGAAATTCTTATCAAAATACCAATACAATTCTTTTTAGACTTGGAAAAAGCTATTCTTAATTTCGTATGGAACAGCAAAAATCCAGAATAGCTAAATCAATCGTGTGCAATAAAAACATTTGGGAGTATCACCATCCCAGATTTCAAGCTGTACTACAGATCAAGAGTAATAAAAACAGCATGGTACTGGTATAGAAACAGACCAGTGGACCAATGGAATCGAATTGAAGATGTAGAAATGAACCCACACACCTATTGTCACTTAATTTTTGACAAAGAGGCCAAAACCATACAATGGAAAAAGGACAGCATCTTCAACAAATGGTGCTGGTCCAACTGGATGTCCACATGTAAAAGAATGAAATTAGACCCATACTTATCACCTTGTACAAAGCTTAAGTCCAAGTGGATCAAAGACCTTAACATAAGGTGGGACACATTAAATCTACTAGAAGAAAAAGACAGAGAAACCCTTGAACTCATTGGCACAGGTGACAACTTCCTGAGCAGAACACCAACAGCTCAGGACCTAAGAACAACAAGCAATAAATGGGCCCTCAAGAAACTGAAAAGCTTCTGCAAGGCAAAAGACACTGTCATTTGAACAAAAGGGCTGCCCCATGTCTGACAGAGGGCTATATCCAAAGAACCAACTCTTGGTTTCATCGATTTCTTTTTATTGTTCTTTTTGTTTCTAAGTTGTTCATTTCAGCATTGAGTTTGATGATTTTCTGCCATCTGCTCCTGTTAGGAATATTTGTTCTTTTTTCCCTAATGCTTCCAGTTCTGCTGTTACATTGCTAATATGAGCTGTCACAATTTTCTTTTTGAAGGCACTTAGTGCTATGATCTTTCCTTGTAACACTGCTTTCATTGTGTCCCACAGGTTTGGGTATGTTGTGTCTTCATTTTTGCTGGATTTTAGGAAGTCTTTGATTTCCTTCTTTATTTGTTCCCTGACTCCGTGGTCATTGAGTAGAGAATTGTTCCGTTTCTATGAATGTGTAGAGTTTTTGTTATTTCTGATGTTGTTGAAGTTCAGCTTATTTCATGGTAGTCTGATTAAATACAAGGGGTTATTTCAATTTTCTTGTATCTGTTGAAGTTTACTTTGTGTCTGATTATATGGTCAGTTTTGGATGAGGTTCCATGAGGTGCTGAAAAGAAAATATATTGTTTTGTATTTGGGTGAAATGTGCTGTTGAAATTTGTTAGGTTCATTTGGTTAATGACCTCTGTTAGTCTCATTATTTCTCTGTTTAGTTTCTGTCTCAATGACATGTCCATTGGTGTGAGTGGGGTACTGAAGTGATGTCACTAAATTGGAGTCATCACTAAATTGTGGAATCAAGCTTCAGACCATCTCACCAGATTCCAGAGCCTAAGAGATCTCTATGTCTTGCTACTTCATTGTATCATTTTATATGTGCAATGTAGATTTGATCAACTATCTATGTAAGTATGTTACATGTAGCTGTTTCCAAATCAATTATATTGTATAAACTAGTGAATACGCCAGTTGGTGCATATCCCTGAAAGAAACACCAGATCTGCCTGAACCAAGACGAACTCTCATAGTCACTTGGCTCTGTGTAGGAGCTCCAAGCTCCTTGAAGTTGCCGAACCCAGAACCAAAAGATTAACTAAAAGAGCTGGGAACCTTTTGCTGCATAACAGAGTTAGAGCTACCCTTCTCTTTCCTGCATGCTTAGCTAAGAGAGCTGAGACTTGGCCATGAAAATAAACTTTTCTCCTTCCTCTCCAGCCTGACAGTACATCCTGAAGTTATGGATCTCCTGGTCCGTGTTCCACCGTTTTCTGCCCAGACCAACCTAGCCCTGGCCTTACAGTGGAGGAGAGTGCATTTCTGACTTGATATGGGACAAGGCTGGTATTCCCCACTTGAAGCAGAATGGCATCATTTCCTGCTAGCCACAGAAAGGAATATATGAATATATTTTACCTTAGCTTTTAGTTCTAATGAGTTTGATCAAACATTTAAAGTAATATGTTTTTCCTCTCAGTTCACCTTTGTACACTTGCGACTGAGCCTCTTGGCATAGACCCAGGGTTCCTATAGTTCTTTATTGACACTATCCTTGGCCTTCTCCCTAATAAGAAATAGGATCATCAACAAAAAGTCAAACTAAAATAAATCTTAAAATGAAAAACTCAGGAACTCAAAAGAAAACCTGACCAACTGCCACACCCGCCTCGCCAGCAGTGCAGGCTACGACCGCTGTGTGACAAACATGCGTGTTGTACGGCTGGGGGGTTCTTCTGGGCTTTTCCAGGCCCTAAAGAATGACCCATTAGCCAAAAGGGGTGCTGGACGGAAGCCTGGATATTTATGGGGGCGAATCATCAGGTCTCCTGGGGAGCTGGAAAAGTTGGGGATGTTCGGAGGGCTTGGTTTCACTTTTGGATGCTTACTTTATCTCATAGCTTATACAAGATTTCCAAGAAGTGCAGTACTTGAAAAAGGAACTTAAAATACGCTGTCTACCCCTGAACAGATGGCAACAGCCCCACAAAAAGAAAGACTAGATGTTTCAGAAAACCCAAACATTATACTAACTATGAATAATTCAGATGCAGATAATAGTCCTTTACAGCAGTTTGTACAAATAATACAGAACAATTCTAATATGCTAGTACATAAAGCTATTAATCTTCTACAGGAAAAAGAGTTAGGATCTCAGCCAAGATACAAAAGAAATCGGAGAACATTAACAAATAAATTCTATGTACCTGGTGTTCCTATGAAAATGATAGATGATGGTAAAAGAATAGCTTAGGTTTCATGAAAAGACTTAGGAGATCACGTCCTCCCTGGTAGACATTAAATAAAGCTAAAACATTAGGAGATATTGTTAAAGCTATCAAAAAACATTCCAATACTTGCTAGTGTAATAGGGAAAGCAAATAAGCGTTCATGGTTATGAAAAACAATTGAGGAAGTAAAAAGAGATTTAGAAAAAAGGCATTGAAATACTGGTCTGTTTCAAAATGAAACACAATGGTTAGAAACTGTCCGGTTCGTTGACCACAGTCAATCGGGCCACCAAGAAACTCAATGTTCCTTCCAAGATCAACAGGTATTTCTTAACAACATATGTTTATGCTTTTGGCTATGTAACTATGATCACACTTCCTGATTTTACTGTATAAATTCTGCTTTGAAAAAAGTAAAACTTTGCAGCAACACTGAAACTTCTCTTGAGTTGTGTTGTCTGTCACGCCGAATCCGCTCCCCACCTAAAAACTTCTTGAAACCTGGTTCGGTTGCTGAGACCACTACACCCTGGTCTGCAGCAACCAACAGAATGAAAGACATAGAAGATAGGTCAGGTTTTGAATACAATGTAAAATAAATGGATAGCTCAGTCAAAGAAAAAAAATTAAATGTAAAATAACATAGAGACACAAAACTTCACAAGAATCTGGGACACCATGAAGGAACCAAACCTATAAATAGGTGGAGAAGGGGTAAAAACCTAGGTCAAAATCATACAAAATATATGCATATTTTAATTATAGAAAAATATCCTAAAAGTAGTAAAAAAAAGTGCTCACGAAGGTGCAAGAAGGATACCAAGCACCAAAAAGACAGGACAAAAGAAGAAACCCCCTACAACACAGAATAAGCAGTACACTAAATACACAGAACAAAGAAAGGATGGTAAAAACTTCAAGGAGAAAAAAGTTCCATATAAAGGGAGGCCCATTAAAATAGTACTTGATTTTTTAGTGGAAACTGAAAGACAGATGTTCTATAAACATTCAGTTGTTCTATGAATGTCAAAAGACCACACATACCAGCCCAGACTACCATACCCACTTATTTCTCACATAATTCTTGGGCATGAGAAAAAAACAAAACCAACTCGTTTAGATTTTTTATTACATTTATTTATTTAATGCATTTCTGTTCATGAATGTGTGTGTGTGTTTGTGTGTGTGTGTGTGTGTGTGTGTGTGTGTGTGTGCCACACCCGTCTTGCCTGTCACACAGGCCACGACTGCAGTGTGACATAATGCGTGTGCAGAGGTTTGGGGGATGGTCAGGTCCCAAGGAAAGTTTGGGGTCGGACCCCCTCATGCAGGCAGATGTTGGTCAGAAGCCTGGATATTTGTTGAGATGGATTCCTCATAATCCTGGGGGATTTTGTGGGCCCAGGATGTTTGAAAGACTTGGTTTCAGTTTTGGTTGTTGTATTTATCTTTTCATAGCTTGCACTTGACCCATGGAGTCATCGGTTCCTTGGAAGACTGATGACCCCCACCTGGAGAGTACCATGGCACCCCCTATATTTAAGTTTACTCCACCTTTAGGAGAAAAATTGGATATTCCAGGAAAGACTATAAAAATGAAACCGGCTGCTGTAATTCAGACTCTGGAACACTTGCTAGAGAAAATACTTAGAAAAATATCTTTTAATAAATCGGAGAGTGTGCCGCTTGCTAAGCTTGTATGCCGTTTGCATAATAACACAGGTATTTCTTTATATGTAGCTTTGTATGATTTACAAAAGGAGAAGTTAGGACTGGGACCTAGAGGAAGAAGGAAACGAGATACTCAGAAAGGAATAAAATACCAACGTAATGGCATTCCTGTTAAAATGCTAGATGATGGTAAAAGAATAGCTTAGGTTTCATGAAAAGACTTAGGAGATCACGTCCTCCCTGGTGGGCATTGAGTCCATCTGATAAAGCTGAAGTATTAGGAGATATTGTTAAAGCTATCAAAAAACATTCCAATACTTGCTAGTGTAAAAGGGGAAGCAAGTAAGCATTCATGGTTATGAATAACAATTGAGGAGGTAGAAAGAGATTTAGAAAAAAGGCACTGAAATACTGGTCTGTTCCAGAATAAAACACAATGGTTAGGAACTGTCTGGTCCGTTGACCACAGTCTATCGGGCACCAAGAAGCTCAATGTTCCTTCCGTGTTCACAGATGTTATCATTTTTAGTAAGCACAAAATCAGCAGATATTTCTTAGCAACAAATGTTTATGCTTTTGGCTATGTACCTATGATCACACTTCCTGATTTGACTGTATAAGTTCATGCATGATTCAAGTAAACTTTGCAGCAGCACTGAAACTTCTCTTGAGTTGTGTTGTCTGTCACGCTGAATCCGTTCCCTCCTGAATATCTTCTGTTCTCCCTGGATCGGTTGCTGAGACCTCTACATCGTGGTCAGCAGCAGGTGACGCCCGAACAGGGACGTGAAGACAGGTGAGTCTTTTTCCCTTTCTTTCTTTTTCCAGGAATGGATAGGCTCCTGCTAAGGGTGCTGCAGTCCCGCCAGTAAAGGATAACTGGTTAAAGAACAGGTAATCATTTAAAATAGAGTAGAAATGGGACAATCTAATTCAAAAGGTAAACGGATATTTCTATCTATTTTAAGGCACATGTTAGCTGAACGAGGTCTGCGTGTATCTGATGATACTGCAGGAGAATTTTATGATTACATGATGAAAGCAGCCCCTTGGTTTCCTCAGGAAGGAACGCTCTCATTGATAGATTGGAAACGATTGGGTAAGGACTTGAAAAAATATGCCACTGAGCATTTAGAAGAACCAGTGCCAAGACAGATGGTTCTAGTAATGGAACAGCTGCAGTTTGGACTGAAGGGAAACCCCCCTTTGACATGCCAGACTGAGAAAACTTCCACTCAACAAACTAAATTAGTTGCGGTTTTACTTGCCTTGGAAAATTTCCAACAGCCCTTTAATCTCTACACTGACTCAAAATACGTAGCTAATTTATTTCCTACTCTGGAAACGGCTTTGATATCAGGAAATTCTCAAGTTGCTCCATTACTCATGCAAATGCAAGAAAAGATTCATCAGAGAATAAATAAATTTCATGTGGGCCATATTAGGGGACATACCCGATTGCCAGGAGCTTTAACTTTCGGAAATAATATGGCTGATCATTTTACTAAGAATGTTGTGGCCTCTGCCTTCAAAATGGCTACTCAGAATCATGCTTTGCATCATCAAAATGCTAATACACTTAGACAACAGTTTAAAATAACTCGGGAGCAGGCACGACAAATAGTTAAAAATTGTATAGCTTGCCCTCCTGTTAATACAGGACCAAAGATGGGAGTTAACCCTCGAGGATTAAAGACTAACTGTCTTTGGCAAATGGATGTCACTCACATCCAGGAGTTTGGGAAGCTTTGTTATGTCCATGTATGCATTGATACTTTTTCTCATGCTATATATGCAACTGCTCATACTGGAGAAGCAGTAAAGGATGTTATACAACATTTATGTGCCTGTT
>CAJQZJ010017175.1:0-11201 GCA_907164525.1 Lophiomys imhausi | reverse complement strand
CTTCTCAGAACGAGGACTGCAACCAGATATGAGAGGGGTACAGAAATTAGCATTTGAGCCAGGCGTGGTGGTGCATGCCTTTAATCCCAGCATTGAAGAGGCAGAGGCAGGCAGATCTCTGAGATTGAGGCCAGCCTGGTCTACAAAGTGAGTCCAGGACAACTGTTGAACCCGAGAGGGGCTCACCGAATCCTGATGCCACAGACCACCAATGCCCCCCGATTCGCTGTAATAAACATGAGGTTTATTAAACTGACGCGCCAGGGTTCGATTCCCCCGTAGAGGAATGAACCCCGTAAAACGGTCCTCTGGCCCTTTAAATACACAAGCGGCTACAAAAAGGTGGGGGCACCAAGGAGTAGAGGCAAGGCAACAGCCACAGGTGGTGATAAAGGAACAAAGAGTATGTTAAGTTAGGTGGTGACCAAGTGGGGAGTGTAGAGGAGGGAACCAGAGGGGAGTCTGAACAAACCTGCCAGCTATGCAAGCTTTGATGTTTTCAAGGACTGAGTTCTGTAGAAGGTTTCCAGAAGGAGTGAGGTCAGGGTCTCACCAGAGAGGAGAAGGCCATGTATTCATTAATTTTTACAGCCTTACATTCCCCTCTTCTTCAAGTGAGTGATTTCAATCCTGAAATCAGGGGCCTGATTCCTCAAATGGGATCTCCGCATATTGTTGTCTTAACATTAGCACTTGAACAGCGCTGATCCGTTCTCTAACAAAGGAGACTAGTCGGCTTAGTATGCAAGGCCAGTCAGTTGGGTGAGCAAAAAGAGAGTTAAGAGTCCAAGGATCATTGGAGCTTGAGCTTGAGAGGATTGGAAGTGCGGTGAACTCACCATTCTGCTGAGGCTTTCGGTGCCTTCTTTACGTGGGAGGCGTGGATCCAAGCTGAGATTCCATCAACCTTGACAGCAGTCGGGGTGGTTAACAGGATGACATACGGCCCTTTCCACCTAGGCTCCAGATTCTGTGAGCGATGTCGATGAACGTAGACAAAATCCCCGATCTGGAATGGATGAGCGGTCTCTGGAGTGCCTGGTCGATAGGCGTCAGCGAGCTGTGTCCACACCTCCTTCTGGACCAGTTGGAGTCCCTTTAATCTGGCATATAAATCATTATTATAACAACAGCTAGGGTCAATATTTCTCTCAAGGGTAAGCAAGGGAGGGGGAGCACCATACAAAATCTCAAACGGAGTTAGATGAAAACAAGAGGGGGTGTTCCTTACACGGAACAAGGCCAAAGGGAGAAGCACCGTCCAGTCTGTACCGTCAGTCTCCAAGGACAATTTAGTCAAGGTCTCTTTTAGAGTTCTATTCATTCTTTCTACCTGGCCTGAGCTTTGGGGTCTATATGTACAATGTAACTTCCAGTCAGTCCCCAAATACCTGGCCACTTCCTGACTTATCTGGGCAGTGAAGGCTGGCCCGTTGTCTGACCCTAGTGCCTTAGGGGCCCTGAAGTGGGGAAATATTTCTTCTAGGATTTTTTTAGCCACTGTACAGGCGGTTTCATTTTTGGTGGGGAAGGCTTCTACCCACCCTGAAAATGTATCAATGAAGACTAACAGATATTTGTTGCCATACCTGGCAGGATGTACCTCAGTGAAATCAACTTCCCAGGAGGCCCCCGTCCTGTCTCCACGCAGTCTCTTACTGGGTTTTGTCTTACCCCAACTGGGATTGACCTTCTGGCATGGTATACAGGCTTGGACAACATTCTCTGCTATCTTGTGAAGTCCTGGAATCTCATAGTTAGTTTTGTTAATCAGAGTAATTAATTTTTTTGTTCCTAGGTGAGTCCACCAGTGCATCTCTTTTAACATCTCTTCTGCCTCTTTTGGGCTCATAGTCTGTTTACCGTTTTGAAGTTGTGGTGGGGACTCTGTTTCATTAGGGTCTACGGCAAGTAATTCAAGTATAGCATCTCCCAAGGCTGCTTCTCGGGTGACTCGATCTGCCATATTATCTCCCTCTGCTATAGGGGACCCGTCCTTTTGATGACCCAGACAGTGGATGATGCTTACTTTAGTTGGCAGCATGAGGGCAGCTAGTAGAGCCAGGATCTCTTGTTTATTTTTAATGTCCTTTCCAGCTGAAGTGAGGAGCCCTCTTTGTTGATAAATGGCCCCGTGTACATGGGCAGTAGCAAAAGCATATCTACTATCTGTGTAGATATTTATCTTTGTCTGTTTTGCCATTTCAAGAGCTTTTGTGAGGGCAATCAGTTCAGCTCGCTGTGCTGAAGTCCCTTGGGGAAGAGCTGCAGCCCAAATGACCCATTTTCCATCTACTACCACTGCCCCTGCCCGGCGCTTACCTTCTTCAATAAAGCTGCTTCTATCTGTGTACCAAGTGGCTTCAGCATCGGGGAGTGGCTGGTCAGTGAGATCTGTGCGAGTACTGTGAGCCTCCGCAAGCACTTCCCGGCAATCATGGGTGATAGCTGATCCTTTTAAGTCAGGGTTGGGGAGCACGGTGGCTGGGTTAAGCCCCGTAGCAGGCATAAACTTGATGTGGTCTGAATTCAGGAGGAGTGACTGATAGTGAGTCATCCTGGCATTTGTCATCCACCTCTCAGGAGGCTGGCACACTACACTTTCTAGGGCATGGGGGGGCCGTGATTGTAAGGTTTTGCCTCAAAGTCAACTTGTCACCATCTTTAACTAAAGCCGCCACAGCAGCCACTATCCGTAGGCAGCTGGGCCATCCTGACGCCACAGCGTCTAATTTTTTTGATAGATATGCCACGGGCCGATTCCATGGGCCCAGTCTCTGAGTCAGGACTCCTTTAGCTATCCCCTTATTTTCAGCTACATACAGATGGAATGGCTTAGTCACATCAGGCAGTCCTAAGGCTGGGGCCGATAGCAGGGCCCGTTTAATTCTGTCAAAGGCCTCCTGCTCTTTTTCACCCCAAAAGAAAGATGCACTCTCTTTCATGAGCGGATACAGAGGGGCGGCTAGTTCTGCGAACCCTGGGATCCATAGCCGACAAAAGCCAGCAGTTCCCAAGAATTCTCTGACTTGTCGGGTGTCGAGAGCGTGGTTTGGTCATCCAAATCCCGACACCTCCTTCTCTATGGAAGGGAGTCGTGTGACCAGGTGACGGCACTCGCCACCCAATAGGGTCAAATGGAATACACTTAGGCAATGCTAGTCTTTATAATATTTATTATACTAAATAGTCTCTACTTCTACAGGATCAGGATAAGCTGCATCAATCAAACAGAAACACTTAATGGTCATTAAAGCTAGAATAACTAATATTACAATATATAACCACCACATCCTATACTTATATTAATATTCCCACATCACACATCATACGACCTGTCCAAAGACCGTGGCTCTCCTGTTCCCCTGCGTCGATGTTCAGGGCAAAGCCCCAGTTCTAGTCTCAGTTCAAGGCCTGAGTGAATGGGCAAGGGATAGAGAGAGAGGTCTCAGCACAAGGTCTGAGGAAGGGGCATAGACCTAAGATAGAGACAGAGGCTGGACGTCAGTGACAAGACTGATCACCGCTTACTGCTTGTCTCCTTTGGTTTCTTATACTTTCATCTCAGCTTTAATTAACATATCTCTATGTCACCCGCATATGGTGGCACTTACTAGCTTCTTATCTGGCTCCTTCAGCTGGGCCTCAGCTGGGCTGTGGCTGACAGCTTCTTGCAGGCTCCTTACGCATAGGGCGGCACTCACTATCTTCTTATCTAGCTCCTTCAGCTGGGCCTCAGCTGGGCTGTGGCTGACAGCTTATTGCAGCTAAACGAGAAGCTATTACTTATAATCCAATACTTAAATTACTTAATCCAATACTTAAATTACTTACTAAACTTCCTGCAGCCATTCTTTATGGCTGCTTACAGGCTCCTTACATCGGGGAGTCCTGGGGGCGGGTATCTGAGCCACAGTGTTTTTTCTAGCGTCTGACAGCCATCTCCTTCCATTTTTGATTAGATACCCCAAGTAACTGACCTGTTGTTGACAAATTTGGGCCTTTTTGGCTGAGGCCTGGTATCCCAGGGATCCGAGCTCAGTCAGCAGGCTTCTAGTTCCCAGGAGGCAGTCTTCTTTGGTCTCCGCTGCTAGGAGAATGTCATCAACATATTGAAGTAATGCTACCTGGGGGTTGGAGGCCCTGAAACGGGCTAGATCTTGGTGAAGTGCCTCTTCGAAGATGGTGGGAGAGTTTTTGAATCCCTGTGGCAGGCGTGTCCAAGTTAGTTGTCCAGATAATCCTGAGGCTGGGTCTCTCCATTCAAAGGCAAATATAGGCTGGCTAGAAGTGCTAAGCCGTCAGCAGAAAAAGGCATCTTTTAAGTCCAGTACTGTATACCATGTTCGCTGAGGGGGAAGGGTGCTAAGGAGGTTGTAAGGGTTGGGCACTGTAGGGTGAAGGTCGGCAACCCTTTTGTTAACTTCCCTTAAGTCCTGGACTGGTCTATAATCATTGGTCCCAGGCTTCTGAACTGGGAGCAGAGGGGTGTTCCATGCTGACTGACATTTAACAAGGATCCCGAGCTCGAAGAGCCGCTGTATGTGTGGGCGGATGCCATCTTTGGCCTCTTTGCTCATGGGGTACTGGCGGACCAAAATGGGGGTGGAGGTAGCTTTAACCTCCACTACCACGGGTGGGCGATGTTTGGCCATTCCTATGCCAGTAAGTTCGGCCCAGGCTGAGGGAACCTTGTCCATCCATTCCTGCATATCAGCTGTTTGAGGAGGGGGGTTTTCGAACAGCCTATGTTCATCTTCCAGCCTTATAGTGAGGACCTGAAGCGGCCTCCCCTCTCTGTCAGTCACTGATGGTCCTTCTGTTTGGAAATGAATTTGGGCTCCCACCTTAGAGAGCAAGTCATGACCCAGGAGTTGATAGGGGCACTCAGGAATCACGAGGAACGAGTAGGATACCTGGCCCATGCCCAAATCTACTGTTCTTCGGGTAGTCCATGGGTATTGTTTATTTCCTGTGGCTCCCTGCACCAAGGACCTCTTAGCGGATAGTGGTCCTTCTGTTCGGAGGAGGACTGAATGCTGAGTCCCGGTGTCGACCAGAAACTGGACAGGTTTCCCCTCCACATTGAGAGTTACCCTAGGCTCGGGGAGGGGATCTGAGCCCTGTCTCCCCTACTCTTCTTCATCTAAGGCCAGAATTTTTCCTCTGGGCGGACCTCCCCTCTTCTTCTTAGTACAGTCCTTGTGCCAATGTCCTTTCTCTTTGCAATAGGCACATTGGTCCTTGTCTAACGGTTGCCTTTTGCCCTTTCCCTCATCTTTCTGACCTCGCCTGTCTCTCTGGTCCCTTTCACTTACTACAGTGGCCAGAATTTTACTCAAATTTCTTTCCTGTCTTTTTTCTCTTTTTAAATCTCATTCATCCTGTTCCCTACATCTTCTCTCTTCTTTTTCTTCCTGTCTCTCTTTTATTGAACACCTTATCTGCTTCTCTAACCAAGTCCTGGAGCGAGAATCCCTGTAGGCCCTCCAGCCTCTGTAGCTTTTTTCTAATATCTAGAGCTGACTGATCTATAAAGGCCATGGCTACCGTAGCCTTATGTTCCTCAGAGGTAGGTTCATATGGAGTGAATCTCCGAAAAGCTTCCATCAATCGGTCTAGAAACACCGTCAGTGACTCAGTTGGTCCCTGAGTCACTTCTCTTACCTTAGCCAAATTGGTGGGGCGTCTAGCTGCCCCTCGGAGACCCGCCACTAGAGCCTGACGGTAAACCTTCAGGTGCTCCCTACCTTCAGGCGTATTGAAATTCCAGTCTGGTCTATTTAAAGGGAAGTTTGCATCAATCTCGTTGGGCAGCTGAGTCGGCTGCCCATCTGCTCCAGGCACATTTTTCCTGGCTTCAAGAAGCACCCTCTGTCTTTCCTCCACGGTAAGGAGAGTTTGTAGGAGCTGCTGGCAATCGTCCCATGTAGGCTGGTGCAAAAAGACTAGGGACTCTATCAGGGAAGTCAAAGCCTGCGGGTTCTCAGAGAAAGAGGGATTATGAGTTTTCCAGTTATAGAGGTCCACTGAGGAGAACGGCCAATACTGAAGCAGCCAGTTCCCTTGGTCGTCAGGCGGTCCATATTCCCTGAGTGAGAGTGCAGTGGAGTCTGGGGTAGAAGCCCGCCAACTTCTGGTCCCTGTGGCAGGCCCCCCTGCCCTGACTCCACACAAGGATTCCTGCGGGGAAGGGGGTTGGGGAAGGTGCAGCGGAGCGCCCTGAAAGCAGAGTAGAGGGAACGCAGAGTAGAGGGCGGGTCTAGGAGGAGTAGCTCCTCTGTTTGGGTGTCCGGGTAAATCTCTTTGGATTTCTTTGGGGAAACCGTAGTTCGGATGGGTTCTTTCTCTGCTGTAGCCTGCTTCAGAGCGAGGACCTCTGAAGGGGAATCTGAAGGAGTTGCTCCTGTAGCTGGGTCAGGAGACATAGAGAGTGCAGGAGATTGACCTGTAAAAGAAGCAAAAGGCCGAACCCACGGAGGAGGGGAGACTAGCAGAGCCTCCCACACCAAGACATAAGACACTTGATCTGGGTGCCCGTGGGGTCCTGTATTAAAAATTTTAGACCTAACCTGTCTAACTTTGTCTAATGAAAAAGATCCTTCGGGTGGCTACCCAACCTGAAATGTAGGCCATTCTGAGGCACAAAGAGTTCGCCATCTACTTTTTTTATTATGACTGACAGGTCATGTGCTCTATTTTTTACTTCAGTCCAGTGGCTCAGAGTCAAAGACAAAGGAGTCGTTAGCGTCTGTCCCATCATCAGATTGTCAGAAAAAGAGCAACAGTTACAAATTACAAACAAGGAGACTGAACGACACAGAACATGAACAACGTGACTTAAGTTGCAAGATCGCCTTCAGAAACAGACGGGAATCTCTTACGAGGTTTCCCAACTACAGACGGTGAGAGTCTCTTACGAGATTCTCCCCAATGTCGGAGCAACCGACATCAGATGTTGGCCTCTGCCAACCACAGACGGTGAGAGTCTCTTACGAGATTCTCCCCAATGCCGGAGCGACCAACTACAGATGGCGACTCGCACAGAACAGACAGATAGAGTTGCTCAGAACAGACAGACAAACAGAGTTGCTCGAGCATGTATACCTCCAAATCCTGGAGTCTTGGGGTCTGGGGGCGTTCAGGCACTTCCCGGCCAATGCACCAAATGTTGAACCCGAGAGGGGCTCACCGAATCCTGATGCCACAGACCACCAATGACCCCCGATTCGCTGTAATAAACATGAGGTTTATTAAACTGACGCACCAGGGTTCGATTCCCCTTAGAGGAATGAACCCCGTAAAACAGTCCTCTGGCCCTTTAAATACACAAGCGGCTACAAAAAGGTGGGGGCACCAAGGAGTAGAGGCAAGGCAACAGCCACAGGTGGTGATAAAGGAACAAAGAGTATGTTAAGTTAGGTGGTGACGCAAGTGGGGAGTGTAGAGGAGGGAACCAGAGGGGAGTCTGAACAAACCTGCCAGCTATGCAAGCTTTGATGTTTTCAAGGACTGAGTTCTGTAGAAGGTTTCCAGAAGGAGTGAGGTCAGGGTCTCACCAGAGAGGAGAAGGTCATGTATTCATTAATTTTTACAGCCTTACACAACCAGGGCTCTATTACACAGAGAAACTCTGTCTGGAAAAAACAAAAACAAATCAAAACAAAAAAAAATCACATTTGAATTACATAATAACCTTATGGCTATAAGTGGTATAATTTAGGATATCAATTTTTTTTTTCTGGAGAAAAAAGGTATGCCTGCTTAAATGAACCACCCTATCCCTGTTGAATGGAAATGAACTCACAGGTTAAGCTGAAGAGAACTGGATACAAGTTGTCCAAAAAAAGATGCAGGGGTAGTATTTACAAAATGTACAGTCTCACCAATTGTTCAATTTAAAAATGGCCCCAGTCAATCAACACCCCACCCCTACCCTTTCCTATCTCTGTGGACTCTGAGAGTGGTATTGATGGAGGCAGCACCCCCCACAATAGGGTTGGCCTCAGACGTTCTACACCCGACAAGCCTCTTTGGAACTGCTGTCATTCCCAAGACTCTGTGAAAACTTGCTCTGAAAATTTTTTACTTTGGTTAACTTCCACTTGAGTTATGGAAACACACAGGACAATGTTGGTGAACCCAGAGCAGAACTGGTTGGTTCCCCCTACCACCAGCATCACTGATGCACACGAGTCTCATCTGCAAGGTCTAGTGTAAAGAGAATCTCTTGTGTACTGTATGGAAGCATCACCTGTCAATAAAAGGCTGATGGCCTATTAACTGAGGCAGGAAATAAGATGCAGGGAGAGTGACCGAATCCTAAGAGCTATTCAGAGGCAAGGACTCACCTAGAATACTGAGGAAGACAGATGGATGCATGAAACCAAGAAGAGGTAACCAGCCATGTGGCACTCATAGAATAGAAAGGCTTAAATAAGTTATGATCTAGTCGGGGAACATGCCCAGCTATACAGCCTAGGTGTTCATAAATAAATATATATATGCCTCCAAATAGTTGTTTAGGGAATTGGGACATGGGTGGGGAAACCCGTGTTTACAGTCTAGGGATTGGAAAAGAGTGAGCAGGTTTCTTTGAGTTGAGAAATTTACCACCCAAAAGGATATAGTGCTGGGACCAAACCTCCTTCTGACCCTTGGGCTGCTCCACCTTCCTCTTCTTCTGGGCCTGCAGGCTCTTTCCCAGCATGATTTACTGGTAAAAAAAAAAAAAAGTTAATATTACACTGTGGCAGAGAACAGGGAGAGAAATGAAATGTATCCTCTCCCGGTGCACCCTGGACCAACTCTACTCTTTTATTTTTCCCCCAGCCATAACTTTCTTAAAGGTCTTGTCACATCCCAAATCCTAAGTGCGAAGACTAATCACATGAACCTTTGGGCCATTCTCAATCCATCCCTTGCCCTGGCTCTCACATGGGAACTTCAGATGAACTTGACCATGTTAAAATGAACTGCTGCATAACATCCTACCCCAGGGGCTTCAGATAGCAGACACCTGTCATCTCGAATGAGCTGTGGTTTTAGAACTCAGGCATGGTGCATCAGGTATCAGCCAGGACTACAGCTCTCTCAGGGCACAGGCTGGTAGACAGTCTACTCTGGTGGCTCTTGGCAGCCATTAATTCTTTCATAGTCATTGGTGTGCAGGTCCTGGGTCTTTCCTGGGTGTTGTGACCAACGTCACTTGCCAGTGGGTTCTCACTTTAGAATAATGACAGCATCATGGCACCTGGCTTCCCTCAGCACCAATGATGAACAGCCAACTGTGATGCTCAAGTCTACTCCAGAGGTGCTTTGAAACCTACTCTTCAGAGTGGCCTCCCATTACTATGACCATGTCCTTGTTGGACCAAGCTCATTTGACCAAACTTTAGTTAGGTTTCAGAAGCCTGGGAATTTTGAGTAGACCCTGAGCTGCAGGTCTGTAACTGAACTTTTTAGTTATTATTTAACACTTATTTATTTATTACTATATTCACTTATAACAAATAACAATTATTTCTTAACTATTAATCCTACAAATTCCTACAACATTTTAACCTAACCACTAATCCTATTGATAATTATTTTCCTAACCTTTTAGAAGTATTCAGTCTCTGGGGCAGGTCCTCAGTCGTCAGGAACACAGTCTTTGTTGTAGATTCTTTAACGCACTTAGCAGTCCTTTTTCTGGATCTCTCAGATGCAGGTTCGTCAGGGTAAGTTGGTTATTTCAGTCTCACCTTAAATAAGGCTTGATGCTTTCTTCTCTCTGGGAGACCCCAGCCCCTTCACATCAGCAACTCTGCCACTCTACCTCAGAGTCCTTAAAGCCAGGCACAGTTTCCTTTAGACCAATGTTCAGACAGATCAAACCCCTCTAGGCAAAAGCTGAGCCACAGGGTTTAGTCCTTGGCCTTTTGGTGTCTTGCTCAGGCTTTCTTTGCTCACCAGCTTCTTTCTGCCTCAGGGAGATCTGGCCATCAAATGATGGCCAGCACTTTTTTCAGCAGGACTCTCGGAGCTCTCTAGCATCAGGGGCCTCTTCTCTTTTTGGGGCTCCATGCACTGTCCTTAAATAGGAGGAACTCTGTTTCAGCTTAATTTGGGCTCCACCCACTTAGCAGCTTAAAACAATGCCAGGCCAGATACTTTATTTCTTTAAGTCCATTAAGTCTTTCCTGTTTTCCTGACAACTTTGTTTTGTCAGTTAATTAAGTCTTTCCTGTTTTACTGACTTTAACCTTGTTATTTCAGTCTATTAAGTCTCTTGATTGTTTCCTGTTTTCACCTGACTTCAACCTTGTTTTTCCACAAGCTGATAAGCTAAATCGCTCACAGCAAAGTTGATCTTCATGCCCTGAATTAAGAGACAGTATCAGAAAACCCTGTATATTTTCTAAATCTAATTAAATTATTCTAACTTCCTACACAGGTCAACTTGCCCCAGAATCTATCACATACTACCCCGCCCCCAAGGGATTGGAAGCTCTAAACTTTACCAGCAGGCCAAGTTCCTACTTGGGTATGACCGGTTCCCAGAGCAACAAGGAGAACAACAGAAACCCCAGGTTGCCAACGATCATGAGTTTGGAAATCTCCACCTTGTTTCCTAGGTCACCTATGCTAGCCAATCAAAGTACTGTTGCTTGATGATGCTTGATTCTGCCTTGCTGAAATGTATTTAACCTGAACTGAAATTCTGTTCGGGGTCTCCTCCCACTCCTTGCATGGGGAGTCTGTGAGGGTGACCCCAGCATGCTGGTTAAATAAAACCCTCTTGCATTTTGCAACGTTCCCGAGTTCTGAGTGATTCCTTGGTCACCCCACATTTGGGTTCAGGAATCCATTCCTTGACCATAACATCCTTATGGTCAAGCTTTGCTTAAAGGGAAGAACTTATAAACAGGTGAATGAATTCTACCCAATACATTATTTTCTGTGATTTCTTTAGAACTTGAGGGCAAATTCATCCTTTAAAACACCAGGCATGGTGGCTCAAGCCTTTAATTCCAGCACTTGGGAGACAGAGGCAGGTGAATTTCTATGAGTTAGAGGCCAACTTGGTCTACAGAGTGACTTCCAGGATAGCCAGGTATCAGGGATACATAGAGAAACCCTGTCTCAAAAAATCAAAACAAACAAACAAAAAAAAAATTACAGCTACATTGACCCATATGGTGGCTACTAAAATTACA
>CAJQZJ010017171.1:0-19857 GCA_907164525.1 Lophiomys imhausi | reverse complement strand
GCTTTTTCTGCATCTAGCGAGATTATCATGTGGTTTTTTTCTTTCATCTTGTTTATGTGGTGAATTACATTGATAGACTTTCGTATATTGAACCATCCCTGCATTCCAGGGATGAAGCCTACTTGGTCATGGTGTATGATACTTTTGATGTGTTCTTGAATTCGGTTTGCTAGTATTTTATTAAGTATTTTTGCATCTATGTTCATGAGGGAGATTGGTCTGAAGTTCTCTTTCTTTGTTGGGTCTTTGTGTGGTTTAGGAATCAGAATGACAGTGGCCTCATAGAATGAGTTTGGCAGTGTTCTTTCTGTTTCTATGTGGTGGAAGAGTTTGAAAAGTAATGGTGTTAGTTCCTCTTTGAAAGTCCGGTAGAATTCCGTGCTAAAGCCATCTGGCCCTGGGCTTTTTTTGGTTGGGAGATTATTAATGACTGTTTCTATTTCCTTAGGTGTTATTGGGCTGTTTAAGCTGTTATTCTGATTTTGATTTAGTTTTGGTAGGTGGAATTTATCGAGGAAATTGTCCATTTCGCTTAGGTTTTCAAATTTAGTGGAATATAGATTTTTAAAGTAATGTCCGAATATTTTCTGGATCTCCTCAATGTCTGTTGTTATTTCTCCCTTTTCATTTCTGATTTTGTTGATTTGTGTTCTTTCCCTTTGCCTTTTAGTTAATTTGGCTAGGGGTCTGTCTATTTTGTTGATTTTCTCAAAGAACCAACGCTTGGTTTCATTGATTCTTTGTATAGTTCTTTTTGATTCTAAGTTGTTGATTTTAGCTCTAAGTTTGATGATTTCCTGTCTTCTGCTCTTCTTGGGAGTGTTTGTTTCTTTTTTTTCCAATTCACCCAGCTTAGCTGTTAGTTCACTAATATGAGCTTTCACAATTATCTTTTTGAAAGCACTTAGTGCTATGAACTTTCCTCGTAGCTCAGCTTTCAATGTGTCCCATAGGTTTGGGTATGTTGTGTCTTCATTGTCGTTGGATTTTAAGAAGTCTTTGATTTCCTTCCTTATTTCTTCCCTGACCCAGTGGTCATCCAGTAAGGAGCTGTTCAATTTCCATGTGTGTGTAGGCTTTCTGTTGATTCTTTTGCTGTTGAAGACCAGCTTTATTCCGTGGTGGTCTGATAAGATACAAGGTGTTATTTCAATTTTCTTGTATCTATTGAGACTATCCTTGTGACCAACTATGTGGTCGATTTTGGAGAAGGTTCCGTGGGGTGCTGAGAAAAAGGTGTATTCCTTTGTGTTTGGGCGAAACGTTCTGTAGATATCTGTTAGGTCCATTTGTTTCATGATCTCTGTTAGACTCAATATTTCTCTGTTTGTCTTCTGTCTTGATGATCTGTCCTTTGCTGTGAGTGGGGTGTTGAAGTCTTCCACTACTAATGTGTTGTGATCGACGTGTGCTTTAAGTTTTAGAAGTGTTTCTTTTACGAAAGTAGGTGCCTTTGTATTTGGGGCATAGATGTTCAGTATTGAAATTTCCTCTTGATGAATATTCCCTTTAATGAGCATATAGTGCCCTTCTTTGTCTTTCTTCATTAACTTCAGTTGGAAGTCTGTTTTGTTTGATATTAGGATGGCTACTCCAGCTTGCTTCCTGGGTCCATTTGTTTGGAAAACCTTTTCCCAGCCCTTTACTCTGAGGCAGTGTCTATCTTTTGTAGTTAGATGTGTCTCTTGTATACAGCATAAGGAAGGGTCTTGCTTGCGGATCCACTCTGTAAACCTATGTCTTTTTAGTGGGGAGTTGAGACCATTGATGTTGATGGATATTTGTAGAGAGCTGAGACGTGCTGCGCCTTAAAGATGGCGCCGGTTTCCGCCTTCCACCAGCCCGACGGTGAGCACTCTCGGTGGTAAACAATTCCATATTTGGCTAAGACTGCTGATCTGGCTTGCTTCCGCATACGTGGGCCTCTAAGATAGCACCACGTGGCTTTACTTGATTGGCTGTTCATATAGTATTTAGCCTGTGGGTTGGGTCTGCCCGGGCATTTGGAAGACTGTTTTCAAGGGAACTGAATAAACTGCTGGAGAAGAGCTTTTGCGAGTTGCATCGTCCTTGCTGGTCGAGGGGAATGCAACAAGTGGTGGCCCATATGGGGAACCAGAAAAGACTCAGAACTCCTGCAGTCAGGGGCAGTGCACTGGTAAGTTCCCGGGATAAATTGGGACAATAAAGTTTCGCGGAGATTGCGAACAAAAGGTAAAGTTTCGCGGAAATTGCAAACTAAAGGTAAAGTTTCGCGGAAATAGCAAACAAAAGGTAAAATTTCGCTGGAAATTGTGAACTAAAGGTAAAGTTTCGCGGGGAAACTGCGAACCGGAAGTAAATTTTTAATCATGGGATTGTCTCAGTCACATCCAATTTTTCTGGCTCTTCAGGAGCTACTTTTAGCTAGGAATTTGAAACTTAAGAAGTCAACCCTAGAAAGATTTTTGAATGAATGCGAGTCCGTGGCTCCGTGGTTTGCGGTATCCAGGAATCTCACGGTATCCTGCTGGGACAAATTAGGCAGGGACTTGGATTTTGCTTGGGAGCAAGGTACTCTGAAGCATGGAGTAAGACCGATTTGGAAGATGGTGAGGAGTTGTTTAGAAGATCAGAGATGCTGTAATGCAATCAAGGAGGGAGAATCAGCCTTGGAACTGCTGCAAGGGGAAAGATCTGAGCAGGCAGACAGTGAAAAGGGAAGTAACAAAGGCGAAAGATCTGAGCAGGCAGACAGTGAAAAGGGAAACAAAAATAAAGTCCCTCTCTATCCCGATCTTAGAGATTTTAGAGATTTTGAGGACTCAGATGGTACGGATTCTGAAGGGGAGCTACACGCTCTAATAAAACAGTTAGAGAGGACTGCTATTAGAAAAAGGGAAAAGAAAAAGGTAAAAGAGAAAGACACGTTGGCAGCGGTCGGTGTAAGTAAAGCCGTTGCCGCGGCGCCTTCAACTCTCCCTCCATACCCAGAAGCCATTCAGATAGATCAGCCTGTTCAGTCCCTGAAAGTAGGGAGATCTTTCTGCCCAGGGATGTGGACACAAGTAAGAACAGAATTACAATTTGCCTATCTGGTATACCAAGACCCACAAGGGAACAGGTACGAGGAACCGCTTGATTTTAAAGTAATTAAATCCCTTGCAGAATCGGTTCATACCTATGGCATTACCGCTTCTTTTACATTGGCTCAAGTAGAAGCATTAAGCAGACATTGTATGACTCCGAGTGATTGGAGTGGCCTGGCCTGCGCCTGCTTAAGTCCAGGGCAATATTTAGACTGGAAAGCTTTCTTGATTGAGTATGCCACTGAGCAAGCAGCCATTAATCAGAGAAATGGAAATCCAGCCTGGGATAGAGATATGCTGCTTGGGCAGGGGAGATTTGCCAACCAGCAGACAGGATATCTCAATCAGGTTTATGAACAAATAAACCAGACAGCTATCAAGGCTTGGAAATCCCTTCCTAACAAAGGGGAGGTGAGTGGGAACTTAACTAAGATTCTACAGGGCCCCATGGAGTCTTTTTCAGATTTTGTGGCATGATTGGTTGAAGCGGCAGGGAAGATTTTTGGTGACCCGGATGCTGCCATGCCACTAATAAAACAGTTGGTCTATGAGCAATGCACCAAAGAATGTAGAGCCGCTATCACCCCTTACAAGAGTAAAGGGCTAGAAGCCTGGATGAAAGTGTGTAGAGAACTTGGAGGGCCATTAACTAATAGCTGGTCTTGCTGCCGCAGTAGTACAGTTGACCAGAAAAGGTGGAGGAAGTTCAGGAGTTTGTTTTAAGTGTGGCAAGATGGGACACTTTAAAAGACAGTGCCCCGGGAGAAGGAGTACAGAAAGTACAGGAAGTGCACAACGCCCCAGGCGGCTGGGGTTATGCCCAAAATGTAAAAAAGGGAACCATTGGGCTAATGAATGCCGTTCAGTGACAGACATCCATGGCCAGCCTTTGACTCAAGGTTATGGTGGCACTCGTCCAAAAAACGGACAGCGGGGCCCACGACCTCAGGGCCCACAAATATATGGGGCAGTAGAGAATCAGGACAATGAACAGAAACAAGAGAGATGGCCAACCCTCCGCCATCCGAGAGACTGCAGAGAGCCACTGCAGGCTCAGCAGGATTGGACCTCTGCTCCACCACCAGACTCATATTAACGCCCCAAATGGGGGTCCAGTTAATTGAAACATATTTTAAAGGACCCCTTGAACCTGGTACAGTTGGTTTGCTGTTAGGGAGGTCATCATCAGCCTTGAGAGGACTTATTGTCCATCCTGGGGTTATAGATCCAGATTATACAGGAGTGGTTAAGATCATGGTAGCCTCCCCCCGTGGTATAACAGCTATCTCTCCTGGAGATAGAATTGCTCAGTTGGTCATTTTGCTGAGCTTACATGATCGCTATGCGGCAAAGGATCAAGAGAGAGGAAAAGATGGTTTTGGGTCCATGGGCACAGGTCTGACTTTTCTCTCCTTGGATTTGGACCAACGCCCCGTCTTGGAGTTAAAAGTTGATGGTAAAAAGATCCTGGGCCTTTTGGATACTGGGGCTGATAGGAGTATCATAGCAAAGAAAGACGGGCCTTCAGGTTGGCCCGTACAAGCCTCTTCTCAAACACTTCAAGGCCTGGGTTATGCTAAGACTCCAGATATGAGTGCAAGATTATTAAAGTGGCAGGACCAAGAAGGCCACTCAGGAGAAATGCAGCCATATGTACTTGAGCTCCCTATCTCCCTTTGGGGAAGAGACCTTTTGAAGGATATGGGATTTAAATTGAGTAATGACTATTCTGATTCAGCCCAACATATGATGCAAGATATGGGATATGCTCCAGGCTTTGGAATAGGAAAATATTTGCAGGGACGGAAGAGTCCCATATCTATGCAGCAAAGACAAAAGATACAGGGCATGGGTTTTTCCTAGGGGCCACTGAGGAGGGCATTCCCATAACTTGGAAGATGGAGGACCCAGTATGGGTTCCTCAGTGGCCACTTTCCTCTGTAAAATTGAATGCAGCCAAGAGTTGGTGGATGAACAGATATCTTTAAAGCATATAAAACCATCTGTATCTCCCTGGAATACACCTATCTTTGTCATTAAAAAGAAATCTGGAAAATGGAGATTGTTGCATGACCTGCATTCCATAAACCAACAAATGCAGATCATGGGCCCAGTGCAACACGGCTTGCCGCTTTTATCATCTTTGCCAGCCTCATGGCCCAAAATAGTTATAGATATAAGGGATTGTTTTTTCTCCATCCCTTTGTGTGCCAAAGATAGTGAGAGATTTGCATTTACTGTTCCATCCTGTAACCATGAGGAACCTGATCAGCGGTTTGAATGGGTAGTATTACCTCAGGGCATAGCAAACAGCCCCACTATGTGCCAACTGTATGTGAGGGAAGCCATTGCTCCCTTGAGAAAGAATTTTCCAGATTTGAGATGTGTTCATTATATGGATGATATCTTACTGGCAGCTAAGGGTGAACAAATGTTAGATCGGGCCTATGAAGAATTAGTTCAATTATTAAAAAAGAAAAGGTTGTTTATTGCTCCTGATAAGGTTCAAAAGGAAAATGTGGTTGATTATTTAGGAGCGAAGGTTGAACCTGAAAAGATAATACCTCAAAAGATTGAGATAAGAAAAGATAATTTAAAGACTCTAAATGATTTTCAAAGGTTGTTAGGAGATATCAATTGGGTAAGAGGCTATTTGAAGCTACCAAATTATGAAATAAGACCCCTATATGATATTTTGAAAGGTGATTCAGCACTTAATTCTCCTAGGCAATTAACAGTAGAAGCAAGAAAAGCTTTATGTAAAGTGGAAGAAAAGTTACAGAGTGCCTTCCTAAAGAGATGGCAGGAAGGACAGCCCATTGCATTGTGCATATTTGCCACCCATGGTCAACCTACAGGATTGCTATGGCAGGACGGACCATTATTATGGACCTATTCAAAGATTTCTCCAAAAAAATCCATAGAACATTATCCCACTGCAGTTGCTGCTTTAGCCTTGAATGGTATCCAACAATGCTTGCAGTCTTTTGGAGTTGCTCCTGCCAGTATAATAGTGCCCTATTCCAGTCATCAAATTAAGATTTTGTGTGGCACTGTAGATGACTGGGTAATATTGTAATGTAGCTTTGAAGGAGCGATTGATAACCATTATCCTAAGCATCCATTACTATCATTTTTTAAGGAGCACCCAGTGATATTCCCTAAGGTTACTTCAGCAGTACCACTTCAAGGGTCACCAAATGTGTTTACTGATGGCTCAAAGACAGGCTGCGGAGCCTATTTGATAGCAAGACAAGAGCCCGTGTTATGTCAATTTCAACCGGGCTCCCCCCAAATAGTAGAGTTGAAAATAGTAATTGAGGTGTTTAAAAGATGTCAATATGCATTCAATTTGATCTCAGATTCAGTTTATGTGGTCAACGCAGTGAAAGTATTAGAATTAGCAGGTCCTATTAAGAATAGTAGTACTGTATGTGCCTTATTACAAGAGTTACAAGTTTTACTCTGGCAGAGAAAAAGGTGTTTTTATATTCAACATATCAGAGCACATACAGGATTACCTGGACCATTAAGTGAGGGTAATGATAAAGTTGATCAATGGACTAGGATGACATGCATTTTTTGGAGCTCATTCCTGGACCAAGCTAGACAGTTTCACCAATTATTTCATGTAAATGCAAAAACTCTACAGCAGAAATTCCATTTGTCTAGAGCAGATGCTAGACAAGTGGTTTTGGACTGTCCTCAGTGTGTGATTCATCATCATCCTCCCAGTGTGGGAGTGAACCCTAGAGGGTTGATGCCACTCAAAATCTGGCAAATGAACGTTACCCACATTTCAGAGTTTGGAACCTTAAAATATATTCATGTATCTGTGGATACCTGCTCAGGTATCATACATGCTACACCTATGAGTGGAGAAAAGGCTCGCAATGTCATAGGGCATTGCTTAGAAGCCTGGGCTGCATGGGGAAAACCACAGCAGCTGAAAACGGACAATGGACCAGCCTATACGGCACAGTCCTTTGTCTCCTTCTGCAACCAGATGGAGGTACAGCTTAATCACGGATTACCATACAATCCTGAAGGACAAGGAATTGTGGAGCGTGCTCATCGCACCTTGAAAGAATGCTTGCAAAAACAGAAAGGGGGAATAGGCCAAGGCCATACCCCCAAGGAGAGAATGTCTTTAGCCTTATTTACTTTAAACTGTTTCAATTTGGATGCTTAAGGCCGCTCAGCAGCGGACAGACATCAGAATTCCCATGGTCCACCTAAAAGCATGGTGAAGTGGAAGGATATTTTGACAGGCTCTTGGCGGGGGCCTGACCCCATGCTAACATGGGCGAGAGGGTCTGTTTGTGTTTTTCCTCAGGATCAACAAGATCCAGTGTGGGTGCCTGAACGCCTTGTGAGGAAGATTCATCATGAAGACCTTCCTAAGGATCCTGGTGATAGTAGCAGTGAGTATGTCAGGAATGACCGAGCCGAGATGGGGGATTCTGTCGATATTCCCAAAGCTGATGCCTGTCAGACATGATGCAACTGTGTTTCCACGCTTATTTAGCAATAATAGAAGCCTAGGCTTACCCTACCTTCCCTTTGATGATCAGAGAAGCCCTATAGAGGGTAATAGAAATGTCAGCTTGAAGGGTAGTCTGTGCTTTTTAATGAGCTTCAATAGGTCAGATGATACAGAATGCATTAAATTGTCTCAGCAGTCAGCAGATTTTTTACCACAACTGAGGTTTGGGGGTAGGAGTGGTGGTTTGTTTTCAGGCAATGGTTCTCACCTTGAAGGATGGTGGCCCACACGAGTCTCTGACTGGGACCCCCCCAGACAGCCACGCTGGGCACCTTTTTGTAGAGGATCCACAGGAGAGGAAGGACCTTTTCCCTGGACTGGATGTCAGGAGCGCAGAGCAGTTTGGGTTCAACAAGATTATTTTTCCTTTAGCCCCATGATTAGTAATATAGTGAGTAAGTCTTGTATAGGAATGCTTGATATATCTACTAGGGATCCTCAGCAGACTGCCACCAATCCTTTTGATTTGTGGCTTTTGTGTGGGTAAATGGAAGTTGCATGGACTTGGGACCTGTCATCATGCTTGGGGGAGGAGTTTATCAAAGAGGTAATTTTTCCCTAGGGTCCGCTACCAAATTGGATCTTTCTAGCGGTAGTGGCTCTGGTACTTGGAATTCTTTGTTTCATTCTTACCGCAATAAGACCTTTTCAGCTTTGCCAGTGTGTCTCTGGCCTCCTTTTCTGTGGATTGTAAGTAATGGGAGTGCATCCTTGGGTGAAGAAAAGTTAGTATGCACTGCGGGCATATGTTTTTATTCCCTATGCTGGAATGCCACAGCCTTTCCTGTGGCTGTGGTGACTAGAATGCCTCTATATGTACCAGTTCCTGTAGAGGCCCCTAATACCATGATGCTATTCAGGTTTAAAAGAGATTTTGGCGTCACTGCAGCTATTGTTACTGCCATCACTATTGCTGCTGTGGGAGCTACTGCCTCAGCTATTGCCTTGTCTAGTTCTATACAGACTGCCAATGCCGTGAATAACATCTCAGCCACTGTAGCACAGACATTGGATACTCAGACCTCTATGAATTCTCATCTCAAAGGAGGCCTTATGATAGTTAATCAATGCATAGATTTAATACAAGAACAGATTGATTCTCTTTGGCAACTAGCACAATTGAGGTGTGAGTGGAAAATGCAAGGTTTGTGTGTTACTTCCGTGCAGTATCAAAATTTTACAAAGGCTGCTAATCTGTCTAGACAATTGTCAAAGTTTCTCTTACAGGATTGGTCAGCTGAATTTGAAAATTTGATGAGAGAGCCGAGAGCGACAATCGTCCACATCAATTCCACTCGGGTGGATCTGAGCCTGGCTACTGGTTTGACTTCCTGGATACAGACAGCTATGGATCATCTTAAGGAGTGGGCGGGCGTAGGCTCTTTGGCGATACTGATGATACTAGCGGCTCTGATTTGCCTATGGTGCATCTACAAGATGAGACCCACACAAAAGCGTAATGCAGCCATGATTATACAGGCCCTTGTCGCCATTGAGGCGGGCCAGTCCCCTCAGGCATGGCTCGCTGCCGTGAAGCCTTAAATCTTCACTGAGCATAGTCCCTGTCCACTGAGGTATTCGTTCCATGGATATTAGGGTCTGGCAAGTCAGTGACGGAGTAGACGGGTAAGTCTCGGCCACCTAAGACAGGGCAGTCCCAAGTGGGGAGGCTGACCCAGAGACGGGTAAGAGTTTGAGCACCGCCTTCCTACAGGCTCAGGCCCACCATGAGATCCCCAGATATGGGGATTATGAAGCCTTTCAAGGGACTTCTACCTACTTTAGAAAAAATAAAAAGGAGGAACTGTAGAGAGCTGCGACGTGCCGCGCCTTAAAGATGGCGCCGGTTTCCGCCTTCCACCAGCCCGACGGTGAGCGCTCTCGGTGGTAAACAAGTCCAAATTTGGCTAAGACCGCTGATCTGGCTTGCTTCCGCGTACGTGGGCCTCTAAGATAGCACCACGTGGCTTTATTTGATTGGCTGTTCATATAGTATTTAGCCTGTGGGTTGGGTCTGCCCGGGCATTCGGAAGACTGTTTTCAAGGGACCTGAATAAACTGCTGGAGAAGAGCTTTTGCGAGTTGTGTTGTCCTTGCTGGTCGAGGGGGACGCGACAGATATTAGTGACTTGGGGTTGTTATTTCCCATTAGTTTGGTATAGGTGGTGGTCCTGTGCCTCTTTTGGTTTAGTTGCTGAGGGGTTTTCTATTCCCTTTGTTTTCTTGGGTGGAGTTTTCTTCTCTGGGTTGGGATTTTCCTTCTAGGATTTTCTGTAGGGCTGGGTTTGTGGGTAGATATTATTTAAATTTGATTTTGTCATGGAATATCTTGTTTTCTCCATCTATGTTGATAGAGAGTTTTGCTGGGTAAAGTAGTCTGGCTGGGCACCTATGATCTCTCAGGACTTGTAGTATATCTGACCAGGCCCTTCTAGCTTTTAACGTTTCTGGGGAGAAGTCAGGTGTAATTCTGATGGGTCTGCCATTGTATGTGACTTGACCTTTTTCTCTTACAGCTTTCAATATTCTTTCTTTGTTCTGTACATATGGTGTTTCAATTATTATGTGGCAAGAGGAGTTTCTTTTCTGGTCTAATCTGTTTGGTGTTCTGTAAGCCTCTTGGATTTTTATTGGCATCCCTTTTTTCAGGTTTGGGAAGTTTTCCTCTATGATTTTGTTGAAGATATTTCCTGGACCTTGGAGTCGGGAGTCCTCTCTTTCCTCTATACCTATAATTCTTAGGTTCCGTCTTTTCATTGAGTCCTTGATTTCTTGGATGTTGTGGGTGAGAGATTTTTTAGCCTTCTCATTTTCTTTGGATGTTGTACTGATTTCTTCCATCGAATCTTCCATGCCTGAGATCCTGTCTTCCATCTCTTGCATCCTATTGTTGATACTCACATCCGTAGTTCCTGTTCTCTTCCCTTGGTTCTCCACTTCCTCTTTTAACTCTGACTGTGTTTTCTTTATTGTTTCTATTTCTATTTTCATGTCTTGTATGGTTTTGTTCGTTTTGTACATTTCCTTCTCCAGCTTGCTTGTTTTTGTATGAAAATCTTTCATGGCTTTTTCCTTTTCCTGTTCAAGCTCTGTCACCTTGGCTTGGAGCTCTTTAATGGTGTTGTTCCTTGTTTTGATTTGTAGAATTGTGGTTTCCTTGAATTCCTTCATAGATTTAAGTTCTTCTTGCAGGGACTCTATCACTTTCCATACTGCAGAATTGTCAATGTTTTCATGTGTTTCTGTTGGTGTGTGGTCATCCGAATTGGATGAGCTAGGGTGGTTCTGCTTTGTTGGAGTCATAATTCCTTGATTTCTACTTTTTTTTTTTTTGACCTTTCACCATTGGATGCATTTAGCTGTCTGTTTTCTGTGCTTGGAACCACAGTGGATGATTTGGTGCAGGGGACGAGTTACTTGGCTATCTGTCGTTGCTTACAGGGGGATTTCAAGGTCACTGTGATTTTAATGGCCAGAGGCACTGTGATCTGGTGCAGCGTATTCCCAGGTTGTGAGTAATGGACCAGGATTGTTTCACTGCTCCCAATTCACACTTCTCTATGTTGCACTCTGAGTTATCAGCCTGTAATGGTTCTGATGATATGGGCCTGTTTGCCCAGGCACAGATTCTGTGGGCTTTGTTTGTCATCCCGGAGGCTGACAGGGTCTGGCTCCACACCTGATATGTCTGGATTTTCCAGGATTCAGCTATGGTCCCGATTTCTGGTTTCTCTCTAGTCTTCTCGCCACAGGGCTGGACCCTGTGCCTGATTTCCTTCCTGTCTGCGCCGCCACGGTCCCGTGGGTACCCCAAGCCCCAGATCCTCCGGCTGCCTGAGTGCACCTCTCGTCCCAGCAGCTCCGCCTTGGGTGCACGGACCCCTGGTCCCACCCACGCCTGTCTCTCTCCCCAGATGACCTGCCGTGGACTGGCGGGAATTTGGCCCTGCCAGCAGTGCTCTCTCCCCAGCTGCGCTATCCTGAGTGTGGGATATTTGGCCGCTCCCGCCCGCCTTTGTGTTCCCTGCTTCCTGCGCTCTCTCGGAACCTCCCGCCCTCCGCTTCACAAGCGGCTGCTGCGGACCACCCGCTGAGCCCCCTGTTTGTTCCTTGCTAAAGCTTCCACTATCTCGCAACCTTTTCTAAGTGGGTATAAGTTCAACCTGATGTGTGGGGAGCCCAATAGGACAGCGATCTATGGCCAAGTGGACCCTGATTCTGCCTGCTGTAAATTGGGAACGATCTTACCAGGCGCCTCTCCAAATGGGAGTTCCCGATTCCCCGGTTTAGTGGCCTCCGTGTCTGTGAGAGATGGGGAGAGCCTTGCCCTGGGACTTTTAACAGTCCCTTGGGAGCTGTGAGCGTTCCCAGGGGGGGTCTAGCCCCTCCGGTTTTTGCACAGTGCCCAGTAACTCTGTGTTTTTTATGGCTCTTTTTTCCCCGCGTTCAGAATGCGTCAGTGTAGGTCGCCGCCATCTTCGCTCCCTACTTTTGATTTTAAATCCACCTGTTTCTAGATCCCTCTGATATTGTGTAGATGATAACCAGCAGGCAGCACTTATGCTGGGAAACCTCAGCTATTCCCCTGAGGTCTGTAATTTTATGATCTGCAGCAGAGAGGGAAAATATAATTCTGAAACTTCTACTTTTGATGTGTAAGGGCTTTTTCTGGCCTGACTTCTGACACTGTGAGCAAACAAAGTATTGAGTCAGAATAGCAGTGGATAGAGCCACACCTTCCCTCCCTGGCATTAGGATGACTTATAGTCTCACCCCAGCTTCAGGGTCTCTGTCATCCTCAAGGGATACAAACAAACAATCCTGGAAGAAGCTGCAGAGTGGGAAAAGTGGTGAAGTTAGTGGTAAAAAGCACAAATATCATACAGGGAAAATTCCAAGTGTGAAGGCAGTTAAGTTAGGTCAGCCAGTGTGAAGTCAGTGAGAGTGAGGCCAGCCAGAGTGAGGTCAGTGGGTTTGAGGCCAGTGACTGTGAAGCTGGCCAGCATGAGGCCATGAGTGTGAAGCCAGTTACTATTAAGCCACACAGTTTGAGGCCTGAGAGTGTGAGGTTGGTGAATGTGAAGCCAACAAGTGTGAGGCCAGACAGTGTGAGGCCATTGAGTTTGAAGCCAGGGAATCCAACCAAGGTCAGCCAGTGAGAAGTTTGCTATTGTTAAATCAGTCAGTTTGAGGCCTGCCAATTTCAGGCTGGTGAGTGTGGGGCCAACAAGTATAGGGCCTGCCAATGTGAGGTCAGTGAGTGCTGGGTCAGCCAATTTGAGGTGAGTGATTGTTAGGGAATCCACTGAAGTCAACGGAAAGTGAATTTCATCATTGGGATACACTTCTACTCTGTGGGAGGGTTTTGATAGGAGAAGCATTATGCAAGTGTTTGAACCTTTAAATGATGTTAATAAGTTCAGTGTGAAAGGACAGAAACTTTAGAACTACTGTGTTTCCTGTTCTGTAAGACAACTAATTTTGTTTCACACTGAAACTTCAAGAGGATCAGTAGAAAGTAATACTCACAGCTCAGGCAGCTGCTGGAGGGCTGGTGCAGGGAAGAGTGAGAGGGGTATGACCTTCTCTCTGAAAGCTTCCACATCACGAGTCCTGTCACATCACATACACAATCCACACACATGGGCAGGGATGTGTGAAAATGAATCCAGTTTTAGTGTTGTTATTCTTTTTTTCTAAGAAACATTTTCATGTCATTAAAGGTAAAATAAGGGAATCATATCATTTTAATGTAATTGGATTGTGACTTACATACATAAAAATTCATTATCAAAGGAAGAAATAGAAAATACAGCTCCTCATTGGCTACTTCCTACAACTGTTAGTAACCCCAACAAACCATGTTGGGTTGGCTTCTACTGAGAACACTTAAAAATTATTACATCTATTTGTGTGCGTGTGTGTGTTTGCATGCATGTACAAGTTCATGCATGTGTGTGTATGTGCGTGTGCATGTGTGTGTGCGTGTGTGTGTGATATAAGCATGCATATGCCATGGGATATGTGTGTACATTAGAAGAAATGTGTGAGGGTCCATGTTGAACCCAGGGATTGAACTCAGGTCCTCAGGATTGACAGCAGGTGCCTATACATGATGAGGCATCTCACTAGTCCAAGAAAAATTTGATTGCTCAAAAATTATCAGCACTTAAGTAATGACTTATGTGTTGTTATCCTTACTAGTCACTCACCATCTTTATTTAGAAACAGTAGTGAGAATGAGGGAAGTCAGCATAGATGCAGCCACTAAGCTGGGCTACGAGGATAGTAAAAATGCTATAGAGGGCTAGACAGATGGCTCAGAGGTTAAGAGCACTAGCTTCTCTTCCACGGGACTTGGGTTTGATTCCCAGCACCCACATGGCAGCTCATAATCATTTGTAACTCAAGTCCCAGGGGACCTGGTACTCTCTTCCCTAGACATTAGACACTCATGCGTTGCATATACATACATGCAGGCAGATCATTCATACACATAAATTTAAACTAAATTTAAGGAATTAATGTTCCAGAATACCAGAAGAAATAGTCTGCAGAGAGAGAGTGCACAATGAAAAATCACATGTTTGTATCTGTGTGAGAGGGAGGGGTAGTGAACAGATGATGGGACAACTGTGTGTGATGTGTGTGTGTGTGTGTGTGTGTGTGCAAGCGTGTGGTTAAGAAAATACTCTTATAATCACATCCATTTTGTCTATTAATTCATAAATTTAAGCACAATCTCAATAAAAATATCGACAGTTTTCTCCCTGATACTAAGAAAGCTGATTCAAATATAAGCTATGAAGAATCCCTAGAAAGCCTCACAACAAAAGAAAGAAATGGATATATTGGATAAGAAGGGTTTTATCCAGTTGGTGTTGAAATATAAAGCCACAACAATTAAGATGGTTTTCATCATATCAGATGGTCTAGAAGCAGTGTGCTAGTTTCCACAAATTCAGTGTGTGGTGGGAGGCTGTCTGTCCAGTCAGCAGGAAAGAGGAAGTCTGCTCAGTTATGATGCTGGGAGGCAGCCCAGTCAACAGCAAGGGTAGAAGTGGCATAGTCCTCCCGTCTCACGCCACGTTCCCTCACGAATGATCCAGAATGTAAACATTTTAAATGAAATAATTAAAACAATAAGAATGTGCAAATATGTTTACATTCTGGAAGGAGGGACCTTTTTTTTTTTTTAAATCTAGACAACACAATCTAGAGGCCAAAGGCAAGATTAATGTATTTGAGTATGATGCTTGTTTGTTTGTTTAACATTTATTTATTACTTCAAGTTACATCTCCATTAGAGGTTTTTTTTTTGTTCTGTTTTTTTTGTTTTATGTTTATTTGTTTATTTTTATTTTATGTGCATTGGTGTTTTGCCTGCATGTATGTCTGTGTGAGGGTGTCAGATCTTGGAGTCACAGACAGTTGTTAACTGCCAGTGGGTGCTGGGATTTGAACCCAGGTCCTTTGGAAGAGTAGTCATTCCTCTTTACCGCTGAGCCATCTCTCCAGCCCCCTGTGTTTTTGTTTTTTAAATTTATTTATTCATTTTACATCGCGATCATAGTCCCATCCCTTCTCTCCTCTGGGGTTCTGTCCTCCTACCCCCTTCCCTCAATCCCCTCCCCTTCTACTCAGAAAGGAGGACCATCCATATCATTCCACCCCAGCACATCTTAAGACAGCTTTTGTACAGCAAAAGAATCAGAGTGGGAGGCAGATGAAATTACACACAGCTTATATCGGAACAGGAGCCTCCCAACACAGAAAGAGCTTTGACACACTGTGAGGGGAGAATGAGTAGAGGAGACAGTGGGAAAAAGGCTAAGTGTGATGAGCAGCCAACTTGTAGGAGAACACTTCAAATGACTTTAAGAAAACAATCTCAGACTAATGCATAAGATAATGATTTAAATTATTTTTTAAGGAATTATACAAGGTATTGGGTTTCTGAACATTTTCAAATATAATTTACTTCTGTTCCTGCATCTTCCCCTCCTTTTCTTCAACTACCTTGCACCCCTGAACTGTTTCACCTACTAGCTATCTCTAGGCCCTCACGTCACATTTGTTCTATTACCACCCCTCAAACCTTATCCTCCTCTTTGCTCCTTTTGTAGTTTCATGAACTATATCCAACCCCCTACACACTTACACACTACACACACACACACACACACACACACACGTATACAAACATCAAAAGTTAGGCTCCCATAAAAGAGAACATGAGGTCTTTATAGGACAAAGATATTCTAAATCATTATCTGAACATGCATTCTAACATATGAAATTAGTAGTTATCCATGAATTTTAACAGTATGCTGGGCTAGCAAGACAATAGGATGACATGATACATGATCTTCTACTAAAATGCAACATGTTTCTACAATCCCTTTGTGAGTTTGTCAACATCTATCAAAATTGCATGTCTTTATTCTTCTATCTAGAATCCTGATATATAACTATAATTCAAAATGGTGCAGGAAAAAATACCTAGAAAGAATATTAGTTTCAGTATTATTTGTATTAACAAAACATTTCAAATAATCTCAATGTCTTTTAAGCCTATGTATGCCCTTATAATGAAAAACTAAGAGCCATAAAGAGAAAGGAGGAAGATCTGCAAATAAATATGGATATTACTCTTAAACTGGAACTTATAAACAAAGGGTTCATCTGCCCAAAAATATTATTGAGTTCTCAAAAATTATTCTCCTGAATTTACTAAATGATATGAACATGAGGCAGAAAAATAAAATATTGGGAGCATAGCATGTAGGTTCTTATTATACCGGGGCTTCAATATGCTGGCATCAGACTCTCCAAAGTCTTGATCCAGGTTTCTGAAGTCAGTCTGAACTTATTTCTCATTCATACCTCTCCACAGTTGGATTCCATGCTGGGACACCTGCACAGACCTCCTCAGGAGGAGAATATAAAGGCATTTGTATATAATGATGGCCAGACATCACTGTCTAGCTAATAGGATGTTATAAAGAAGGAGGTGGAAGGATGGCTCAGTAGATAAAGGTGTTTGCTGCTAAGCATAAGAACCCGAGTTCAGGCTCTGGGACATGCATGGTGAGGGAGAAAACTGACTCCCAAATTGTCCTCTGGGCTCCATTCATGTGCTAAAACTTGAAATTGAGACTAATAATCATCATCCATGAAATATTGGGAATAGAGAACTCCTTATCCATAAACTATTGATCAAATTTTAGCACAAATGATATATTTTTAAAAGTTAAATAGAAAGCACTGATTATGAAGGTGAAGAGTCTTAAAAATTTTGTTTGTATCTCAATTTAACAAACCAACATCCCTAAGGGCTGAGAGACACTTGAAGAAATGCTCAACATCCTTAATCATCAGAGAAATGCAACTCAAGACGACTCTGAGATTCCATCTCACACCTGTCAGAATGGCTAAGATCAAAAACTCAAATGACAGCACATGCTGGTGAGGGTGTGGAGAAAGGGGAACCCTCCTCCATTGCTGGTGGGAGTGCAGGCTTGTGCAACCACTATGGACGTCAGTCTGGCGATATCTTAGAAAACTTGGAATAGCTCTGCCTTGGGACACAGCCATACCTCTTCTGGGTATACATTCAAATGCCTCTTCACGGAATCAGAAGGAAGTTTCCTCATCTATGTTTATAGCAGCCTTATTTGTAATACCTAGAAACCAGATGTCCCTCAACTGAAGAATGGATTAAAAATCTGTGGTACATTTACACAATGGAATACTACTCAGCTATCAGAAACAAGGAAATCATGCAATTTGCAGCCAAATGGATGGAACTAGAGAAGCTCATCCTGAGTGAGCTAACCCAGACTCAGAAGGATGTACATGGCATCTATTCACTTATAGTCAGATTTTAGCCATATAGTACAGGATATCTATACCACAACCAACTCACCAAAGGGAACATGAACATAGACTTTGTTTCCTGTCAATGAGACACTTTGCCCTAGTGGTGCTGCCTTGTAGGCCCCCAGTGTATGAGGAGGCTCTTGGCCTTCATATGACTACTGAACTGGGGTGGGGGGCTGTTATGTAGGTACAGTCCACTCCAGAGGAGTGGGATGGAAGTGATAGGGGGTAGAAGGTGGGAGGGCGGGACTGGGAGGGATGGAAAGAGGACACTGTGATGGAGATGTAACCTGAAGTAGTAAATAAATATTTTTTAAAAAGACATTTTGAAATAAAAAATATCAGTATGGGTGTACTCCTTAACAGTATTTGGAAAATATAATTTACTATAGTTATATACAAAAGAAAAAAAAACCCTCAGCTCCTCCATTTGGAGATGTGGACTAAAGAATAGGAGGGTAAAATGTCATCAAAACTGAGAATTGTCTTAAAAATACTTCAATCAAAAAACAAATTAAAAAACAGACAACAACAAAACAGAATCCAAAGAGGAAGAAAGGAGCTTTGGAGTGATTTCCTGATTTCTGGTCCCAAAGAGTCCATAAACAAAACTGGCTAAGTGTGGTGAATAACGTGATTTTGCCACTCACCAGTAGCTTTCAAGAGGGTTTTTGCTTGAGATGCACTTCCTGTGTGTGGTAAGCTCTTTTACAGAACTCTCCAGTGTGCCAGGAGAGTTCTGATTCTCATAGCAACTGCAAGTCAGGTGTTGGCTGTTGGTGCCCAGAAGCTGAGCTCTGTTTTGCACACAGCATATCCTTCTCTGATTGGGTTGTTTCTACTTTAAAAATGAGGCAAAAAAAAAAAAAAGTGAAGGAAATCTGTTAGCCTACAAATACCAAAAGTTTAATTAACTTAAAGGCAAATTAGTAACTTCATTGTATTCGGATCTTTATTTTTCCACTCCTTTCACTGCGAAAATGAAATGATGTGTTCTATGAGCAACAGCCATATCATTTCTGTAGCTTGGCAAGGACCTACCTTTGCCATTTTAGTTAATTTAAAAGAAGCAAGGTAGGGGGTGGGGTGGGGATGTGTGACTGGAGTCACAGCTCAGTGGTTAAAGGCATGCACTGTTCTTTCAGAGGATAAAGAAAGAACAGTGTCAAGTATTCCCAACACCCATGTCAACTGTCTGACAATTACCCAGCTCCAAGGGATTCATAGCCCTCTTCTGGGCTCCACAGACTCCTTCACTCTTGTGCACAAACCCACATTCAGACACACACACACACACACACACACACACACACACACACACACACACAATTTAATGGGGCTGCAGAAATGGGTCAGCAGGTATTTCTCCTTCAGAGGAACTGACCCAAGGTCAAAGCTAAGTAAACCCCTGTCAGGTTGCTCATAATTTCCCATAACTCCAGCTCCAGGGAAACCTAAAACCTCTGGTCTCTGTAGGCATTGGCAATTCAAGTGCATATACCCACACAGAGACACATTCATACACAAAACTAAAAATAATGAAATGACTATTACACAAAATTAAAATACCTAAAACCCTTTTAAAGAATAAGGATATGAGAAGACACAGGTAACAACAGCCATATGGACTTAACCACATCCTTCAAGGATAACTTCTCTCAAAGAAATTCTACTGTTAGACATTTATGTAGAAATCCCCTGAACTGTAACCTCCCTATGACTCCATAGTCCTCTGCAGCAGAATTCCCTAGAGTCTTTTACAAGTCAAAGCCAACCTATGTATGCACACTGAAATTGCTTTTTTTTAAATACTTTATTTTTTTTCTTCAAGTTACATCTCAGTAACAAACCCCTCCCTATTCCCCCTTCCTATCCCGCCCTTCCACCCTCTTCCCCCCAGAAGTTTCCCCTTTCAGTCCAACAGATGGTTCCTTCTCTTATAACAATAAGTATTATACAAAACAGTAGATATAAATATGACACATTTATGAGAGTTAAATGGCCCAGTATACCTTCCCAATGTCCAGTTTATACATATTTGGCCCCTGACTTTAACATTCTACTATCTAACCAACTCCATGAGTTTAAAGGTCTATATGTGACTCAACATTCATACTATCTTGCAACACACTTTTAAGAGTATCTTCTTAGATCTATAACACCCTCTTGATTCCTAAACAATTCAAAATTTAACTATGAGACTCTAGCTGTCTATTCTTCAACCACCTCAGAGACCTGAGAGGGATAAATATATTTGCTTATATAGGAAGTGCAGGGCCTGCAGCTTCCAAAACTAAGAAAGAACATACCAATGACTGCCTGGACAGTTCCCATTTTCTCTCCATACATTCCAGCATCAAT
>CAJQZJ010017164.1:0-11717 GCA_907164525.1 Lophiomys imhausi | reverse complement strand
GGGAGATGATTAAATTGGTGGTAAGCCATTCTCTTGGCAAGAAAAACACCTTGCTTCAACTGTAGACAGACTTCTGTCCAAAAAGGACAAAACTTGGAAGCAGGGAAGTCGACAGCCTAGCTCTGCCAAGACAGGGTAGGTAAGTTCTTCATAATTCCTGCTCTACAACCAATATCTGTCAGAGAAATGGGGCCAAATGGCTGAAGATTGATGCTGTAATGTATGGAGAGAAAATGGGAACTGTCCAGGCAGCCACTGGTATGTCATTTTTTAGTTTTGGAAGCTGCAGGCCCTGCACTTCCTATATAATCAGATATATTTATCCCTCTCAGGTCTCTGACGTGGTTGAAGAACAGATAGCTAGAGTCTCATAGTTAAATTTTGAGTTGTTTAGGAATCAAGAGGGTGTTCTGGATCTAAGAAGATATTTTTAAAATTATGAGACAAGTTAGTATGAAAGCTGAGTTAGATATAGAACGTTAAACTCATGGAGATGGTTAGATAGTAGAATGTTAAAGTCAGGTGCCAAATACATATGGAGTGGACATTGGGAATGTATGCTAAGCCATATAACTCTTATAACCGTGGCCTATTTATTTCTGTTGTTTTGTATTGTATTTATAGTTATAAGAAAAAGAACCATTATTTGGACTGAAAGGGAGAGCTGTTGGGGGGAAAATAAATACCTTAAAATAAAAAAAAAGAAGAAGGGAAGAGGATGGTGGGGCTGGGGGAGGAGGGTGGAAGGGTGGGACTGGAGGGGGGAGTAGGGAGCGGATTGTGATTGAGATGTAACTTGAAGAAATAAAAAATAAATTATTAAAAAAAACAAACAAACAAACAAAAACTATGAACCTTACTGGTACCTTGATCTAGGGCCTCCTAGTCTCCAGAAGTATAAAGAACTGAATCTGTGGTATTTGTTATAGCAGCTTGGAAAACTAATATCCATCTCAAAATACTTTGGTAGGGCCATAATTCTTCCCACAATAGTGATTTAGTATCAAGAAGCCCCATAAAAGGAACCATGAGAATAGTAAGTAAGACGGGGCCAAAGAATCAAAGTTCCCCTATCTCTAATTACAATATTTCTTACACAAAACTATCAAGGTATGTCATAGGCCCTATGGGTAGAGGTGATTCTGCTTTTCTCAAAAGATGATCAGACAAAATAGTAAGCAAATACCATTTCCTTTTTCTTTATAGCTGAAATGTATTCCATAGTGTATATATACCATATTTTCATTATCCATCTGTCAGTTGGATATTTAGATTGTTTTCACTTCTTAGCTATCGTGACTAGAGCAGCACAGAACATGGCTGAGCATGTTCTCACCATATTCTGAACTGTATGGGAAAAGCAGCTATTTTTTTTGTCCTTTCATAGATCTATACCTTTGGGGGACTTGGGGTTTTTTTGTTTGTTATTACATTTATTTATTACTTCAAGTTACATCTCCATTACGGCCCCCCTCTCTCCACATTTCTGGGTCCCACCCTATACCCTCTCTCCTACTTATCCTACTCCTCCAGTGTGGGGTGCCCCCATATCTCAGCCCCCCTCAGTTCATCAGTCATATGGGGGCTAAGAGCTTCCTCTTGCACTGGGGGCCTACAGAAAGCACTTAGAAAACCAACTCTATGTCCCAAAATGTGCTTATTAAATAACAGACTCAATTAGAAGCCCTGAAAATGTAGAGTCCCTGGGGCATGCTAGACTAGTTGCATTATGGTACTGCTGAGGAGGCCTGGGGAAGGCCCTATCTCAACAAGTACTCCTCATGAAGCCAAAACTAGATCCTGTCAGAGGAAACTAGTTACTCCAAAAACCAAATAAAACAGAAATACCATACGTAAAATCTGCAAAGTGTCCAGCTAATGGGGAAAGTGAGTCATAACTAAAACACAGGGAGAAGGAAACAGGTGGAACCTCTCACGCTGTGAAGTGACAGAGCACCAGGCCCAATACCAAACTGGAGACACAGAGAAGAAGCCACCATTCCTAAGCCTTCCCACTGAGTACCATTTATAGCTGATTCCTTTCTTGCTGTTTGTAGAAAGCCTTTATAGATATCTTGAAAATACACTCAATATAGAAAGAGGCCTGCTGTTTAGCTTTCTCACTGCTAAGCTATTGATATTTTAGGAGAGTAATTGAACTTCTCAGTACTAACTTGTTTTCTCCATCTCTAAGGCTTCTCTCATGGTCTTTCTGGATAGTAAAAAATGAAAAATAAACTTTGACTCTAATGTGGGAAATAACAAGAAGACAATCTATCAGAAATAAAAATTCTAATGAGCCAATCAGCCCCTGGCAAGATATGTCCTGTTTACTGTTTCATCCTGGTTACCACTAAAGCCTGGTGAAAGGTATTTGGGAACAGTCAGATTTAATGGGAAGGTATGACAAGACAAGACTGAATTTAGATAAAGTTAGGCAGCTGTTGTCAATTTCATGGTCCAGTCTTTCTCAATCTACAGTTTCATCAATGTTCAAATAAGCATAAAAGAAAGATGTCTAAACTTTTGGTTTTAACCACAAAGCAAGACAACCAGAAATTAATATATATTATCATCATGTAAAAATTGCTCTCCTAAGGCATTTTAGAGAGGTGGTAATTTTTCACATCCTTATAACATTTCTGCCAACACTGTTACTTACAATAACTTCATGGAAGCTTATATATATCACATCCTTTTCCTTATAGAAAATATAAATCTTTCTAAACAGTCTGGTTTTTACCATTGTGAAAATATGACATACTGTCTGCCATTCTTTAATGTTCTAAGCCAGACTGTATGCTTAGAATTTTAAAAAGAAATGCCACCACTTTGCTGATCATTATCATTTTTCTCTTCTGGTGGCCCTGAGCCACATGTCAGATCACACCTGAGATACACCAAGGCTACATGCCAGTCTCCTAAGAAGATTTCATGATTAGGAGCTGAGGTAACAGACAGCACTGCAACATTGTGGACAATTGAGTTGCTGGATTTGGAGGCAGAATTGAATGTTGATTAGTGTCTGTTTCCTTTGGGGGAGAAGAAAGAGGATGTTAAGGTGTTCTTTTTCTTGCTTTTCCCAGATAAATGAGAGAAAAGGCAGCATGTCATAGCTAACAACTCTCTCTGCTGCATTACTTATGGCCTAGCATCTGAGAGCAGTAAATGAATTCACTGATTAGAAAATGAATCTTGAAAATTCAGTAGCTGCACAGAATACTGGGCCAGAATTGTACAGGTATTTGAATGCATGCTGGAAAATAAATTTATTTAAAATTACCAATATACTATTAAAGATGTGTATTTTGGTGAAGTGATCACCATTATTAATATGGTTAGAACATTTTCATAATACTAAGTCATTTTCATATTCATGTGTGTTTTTGAAAACTATAAATCTATCCCCATTTGTGTTGATTAATAGAAATACATGCTTTTATTACTGAAATATAGGCCCCCTTTGAGGTTGAGAAAGTTTGTATCTCAATTGGATAAAAGATTTAAGAGAATTTGTAAAAGGAAAATAGTGATAGTGATGACCATACTTTCATTAGATATGATAACATGGGAAATTAGTTGCTCCCTGGTATAAGGTAGACATTTTGAGAGGTACAATAACTTCTTTTTTTAATTAATTTGTTTATTTTATATTCCAATTGCCATTCCTCTCCCTCCTCCCAGTCCCACCCTCCCACCCACTTCCCCCATACCCCTCCCCAACCCACCAGTAGCAACCCACTCTGGGATATCAAATTTGTTTCTATCTCATCTCTATCAATTATATCATTTGGGAGGGAAGATACATGATCCATTCATCACGATTTCTTCATTCGCTAGGACCCAACAATGAAAGAACATACCATATACAAACATCACTTGACAAACACAACCAGAAACAAAATTCAATGGCTGTTTCCCTGCTTGCGCATGCTGAAATTGAAGCACGCAGCAAATCATATTTATCTTATGGCTCACCAATGAGCATTAAATAATGTAAAATAAAGATAAACTAGAGATCAACTGAATTTAAAAGATAGGAAATAAACTTATCAGTAAAAAAACAAATTTGTGACAGTTTTGATGGGAAAGTAATATGGTAGTCTGAGGATAGCCATCCAAATAAGAAAACCAAGGCTAGTAATAGAGCTGTGCAGAACAAATTCTAATGGAAGATAAGGCTTTAAGAACCCAGTTTTAAATTCCTATCATTTATCAAATGAGGATACTAAGATCCAGAGGATTAAAACAACTTGTAAAAGTCATACTGTTGATCAGTTACAGTGAGTAGACTAGAAATTCATATGAATTTTTTTCTCTTTAGCATTAAATAATGACAAGAAAAAAAGCATAAGCTGAGGATATTGTCTGTAAAAGTAACTTTTATTTGCCAGATGTAATTGTCATCTTGGAGGCTTACTACTGAATAGCTGGACCTTTTTTAGTTCTTTCTGAACTCTGGCTGGCTGGTTCAACTCAGTGTTCTGTCTTGACTTCTCACTAAATTGTTCTGTTTGGCCTCAAACTAAGTCTTTTAATTTATTGTAATCTTCTGGTTCCTTCTTTCTCTCTGGCTTCATCTGCTTCTGCACAAGTTCATGAAGGAACTCAACTGCACTGCACTCACTCAACTGAACTGCACTGAACTCAACTCCACTGGACTATACTGACTGAACTGACCTGCCTTCTCCCTCTCTGTGCTACTCTCTTAAGTCATCCCTTTGTCCTGTGATGCCTGTTTCAACTAAACTGTTCTGGCTTAAACTCCTCTCCAAGTTGACAGATTCAATCTGGCTTCTCTCATAGTCTCCTGAATTGTTCTGCTTGGCCTCAAATTAACTCTGGCAGTTTGCTCTAATCTGGCTCTTTCTTATTCCCTGGCTTTAACTGCCTATACTGAGCTGCACTAATGCAACTGAACTCAGCTGAACTCAACTCTACTGTATTGTCTTCTCTACTGAACTCTCTCTACTGTACTCTACTCAACGGCACTCCACTGCATTGAACTCAACTGGCTGAAGTGATCTGAACTGCCACTGCACTGCTCTCACTGACTCTCCACTCTCTGCCAACTGACTGACCTCATCTCAACTCAACTATCTTTCTCTGTGCTCTCTTAAATAGCTTCTTTTACCTGTGCTGTTCTCAAGAGAGTTTGGTGAATCCTATACTGTCAAATCTTTCTCTGATTCATCACTTTGTCCCTCAATTAGACATCATTGTTTGGGATTAAAAGTGTGTATTAAGGATGTGTCTGCATCACACAGACCTAAAAGGTCTTTGGATGTGATCAGAGCAGCCATGTTGCTGGATTAAAATTCCTCTACAACTGTCCATACCCATGAAGAAGCTAAACTGTTCTTCTGATAATTTGAAATGCTTTGACTTCTTCAAAGGTACCATCTTATACCAAAGTCAAAATTCTGTGAATATAACACATCTTTATTTACTTGTAATTTTAAAACACAATTCTAATGCATTAGTAAATTTCCTGAAATGAACTCAACCTGCTATGTGAAAACTAGTTCCATGCCTCTATTGATACACTATGTGTTGAGCCTAGGAAAAAAAGCAATGGTCTTCAAAGAATATAGCTAGCAGATTGTATTATTTAATAGCCCTGATAGATGATAGTCATTTTTGTAAGTGGCATCTGGCCAAGATTGCAGGTCTCAAAGATTATCTCAATTGTGTTCAATCATTGCAACTCCCTCGATTAAAAAATTTGAGATTTCTAGAACCCACAGCAATCAATCTGCTTGATTAATGAGATTTTTTAAGCTTTTTGTTTCCCTGGCACTGGCTCTCAAATAGATGCTCATTTCCTCCTCCATTTGTGGTTGCTAGGAAAGTGAGAGATTTGATGATAAATATTTATTATCTTCCAATTCCTGCCTCCCTTATGGTGGGGTTATTGCTTTATTCAGTTCCAGAGCTAAGGAAAATGTATGTCATGTCATTAATAATAAACAAAGCTGTAGTGTGTGTGCAATAATGAATTAAGCTCATCCCAGTCCATCTGTGCATCACCATTCACAGGTGTCTTGTCAAGTAAAGGTTCTCCAGAATCCACAGGTCCTCCATCCCCTCATTATTTAAGTAATTTGTGAGAGGAGGCAAGGTAAGTCATAGAACATTATACAAAGTAAATAACCTCTTTTCTCAAAGAAGCAGATGGCTGTGAAACCAAATTCTAGCTTTTGTTGCTTCAGGTTTCAGGGTGGTCGAAGGGAAGAATGGAAAAATCCACAAGGCTCAGTTGATCTTAGAAAATCAACAGAGTAGCCTCCAATGTAAATTAAGCATCTAGGAAATGGTGCAAATCAGTCTGGATTTGTTCACTTTTCCATTTATTCATTAATTTAGAATGACTCCCTCACTAACATACTAGAAAGTCTTTTCCAAATACCCCTCTGTAAAAGCTTTTAGTAACAGCATTTCTATATCCCTCCATTATCATTCTGTAGTAAATAGCACTGTAAGGTTCATTGTTCTCTTTTACTTAAAGCCCTCCATATTTCCTTGACATATCCTTAACATAACGCAGAATAAGGATTTCTGATTCTGATTTTGATTCAATTGATCTGAGGTGAGGCCTGAGACTTGGCATTCCTAGCAAGGCCCAAGCAGTGCCAATGCTGGCATGTGCACGCTTCTTTTTGATAAGAAACACCTTCAGGAAGCCATCTCCTCACTCTTACAATTTCAATTCATTTAAAAATAATAAATGGAGAAGCCTATATAAGTAAGATAACTTTTTAAAATACTTTACATAGATGAATTGGATCTTTTGATCTATAGTTGCCTCTCAATATTTTGTTTGTCCTTATATTACAAGCTCCTGTAACCCCACAATCAGGAAAGTGAAACAAACGAATACTCATGTGCCCTTATGAGTGGTAATGCCATAAAAGGTTTCATCTAGTGTTTGTTTTCAGAATGCTTTATTTTCTTGTAGTTCACAAGATCCCTAAAGCAACAAAAACCATGTATTAGTCCTTCACAAGCTGTCAAAAATAATCCAACCAATATTTCTGAGTACCTACTGCATGACTGATGCCATGCTGAGCCCTAGAGATGTTAAAAAAAAGAAAGAAAAATTAACATACTCTCAAGGAGTTTAACAGAAATGGTAATGTTCTCCCTGAATCACTTAAACATAGCATGTTTTAGAAAGCTAAATAAATGCAAACACTGAGCAGCCACGATCATTTTGTGATGTAAAGATAAACATATTGATTTTTAATTCAAATCATCTCCTATGCCCATACAAGGTTTTTTTTTTAATTCCTTTGAAACTGTGAAAAAAACTTCAAGAACTACAGCTCTATTGTCAATCCAATGCTTCAGTCTGTCTATTATAAAGAAATAAACAACAGCAAATCAAATAACCACATATAAACAAATGAGGAAAATGAAAATAACAAAAACCATATTCTTTATTCTTGAGAAGATTTGACAGCTGTAATATAGATGCATTCTATACCACTGGAGTGGAAAACTTCTGTAAACAATCCACCGAAAAAAATAATTATTTTCACTTGTTACTTAGCAGTCCAGTCACACAAGGTTAAAAAACATAATTTCCATATTCCTTATCTAAGGGGAATCAATCAAGCAAGACTTCTTTTAACCTTCATTGGGACAAAAAGGAACAGATGTCAAAAACATCTGTCCTACTTCAAAATAATAATAAAACATCACTGTGATAGCAAAGTCAGCTCCAGGTCACCCTATGTGGTTTTAGTCTCAATATAAAAGTGTTTTAAAGACAGTTGTTGTGGTGAAAATCAAGAATGATACAGCCCAACTTTTAATTATCAACCTGAAAACCTAGGTATTGGTCTTTTCTATCCCATCCCAGAACATTAGCACTGATATTCCAACTGAAACTTCCTTATTTGCCTTTTGGGGAACTGAAAAGAAATACCTGAATACTTGACATTTTTGGTGCAGCAACAGTGACATCCAGTGGGTAGTAAGATTACCCCAAAATTCTTCATAAACTCAGTAGAGAGGATATTCCCAAAACTGTTGCTGGATGCCATGGCCTTGCCATATGAGAATCATACACTTTTTTTAACTCCCTTCAGATAACAATCTATTTCATTATTGCAATAGTTAATAAACAAAGGAAAGTGGCATCTTGTCTAATTGGCCAAGATGTTGTGCAGTTTCTTCCAGAGTCAATGCTACTTCTTCCAACAAATAAATAAATAAACCCAGAATGTTTTTATTTTATAAGCAATATTCTTTCAATATTTGTTTTGTTTCTCAGTTATTTATTTAATTTATACCACTTGATAACCTGAGGTATTTCCAGTTATCAAAAGCATTCTAAATTTTAAGTAAAGAAATTCAAATGTTAGGCCTTTTATGTATATTTTCACTATGTATATATGCACAAATATATATTTATATATATAACCACATATTTGCATATATTGCATATGTCTTAAATATATATAGAGAGGATATGTTTTCATTTTGTGTTGGGTTAGCATTTAATAGAGTTATGTAAAACAAATACAATGTTCAAGGATTTCAGACGTTCTTTTAGTCATCTGTTTCTATCACTACTTCAAGCTATTGCTTCCATTTCAGTGCTAAGCATCTAAATACACTTCAATATAATTTCTGCAGAATAGGCAGCATAGAAGTTTAATCATTTTGGAGAAAATAATTGTTTCTCAGACATAAGTTCCTCAGATTTATTGGGAAGAATTGAATTGCCTAAACCCTGGGAAGCTATCAGAAAAGTCATGTATATTGCTGAAATTCCTTGGAGGATAGAAGTAGATTTTCAGGTGTTTTGTGGAAGAAACACTGTTACTGCACCAAAAATGTCAAATGTCAGGCTTTCTTTTTCAGTGAACTCACTTCATTAGCCCAAATGAGGTCACTTTTGAGTGGGGAGTGAGGACTCTGACACATCAAAAAGAAGCAATCTATCAAATATAAGATCAGATTTACCATATAGAAAATCAAATTTTATGTAATTTCAAAATCAGTAGAAAGGCCCAAATTCCTGGGCTCTGCTATTAATGCAACAGTCTTTATGGGGCATTAGAATGGGTCCATTAAGTATTTTAGAGAAACTAAATGACAGTGTAAGATACACATGTAATAAAAGGTTAAAAATCTAAAAATGCATGAGAACATTAAACAAAATGAGAGTCACTCCTAAGATATCTGCTGAGCTCACCCTGGTCAATATGATAGCTACCAGCCATGTAGCATAGGAAATATTGTCCTTCTAGACTGATAGATTTTAAGTGTAAACTATATAGCAGATTTAAGGCACTATGAAGAATATAAAATAACTCATTAAAAATTCATATATTGAAATAAAAGCCCTCTATAACAAAGCTGCAGCTAATGATGAAATGACTAGGGAAATATGAAAGCTTGATCCAAAACTAGGCAAAGATGCCCAATTCATCACTTCTGTTCAATATAGCATGAGAAGCCCAGAGAAGGTAATTACAAAAAAGAAAGAAATGACATCCTCACTAGAAAGGAAGAAGCAAAACCATTCCTGTGTACAGATGACATGATTTTTATAGACACAAAAACCCCTAATGTCTTCGCTAAAACTAATAAATCCACTAAGGTAGCAGAGTACTAAAAAACTCAGTATTCACTATACACTAACAGTGAACTACATGAAAAAAATGAGTAACACATATACAAGCAAACAAAACTCTTTTTTGGCTGGGTGTGGTTATATAGTCCTTTAATCCCAGCACTTGGGAGGCAGAGACAGGTGGATCTCTGAGTTCAAGGCCAGCCTGGCCTACAGAGTGAGTTCCAGGATAGCCAAAGCTACACAGAGAAAGCCCATCACAAAAAACAATATATATAATCATACAAAACAATGGACATACCTCCAAAAAACATGGGGATAAGTCTAATAAAAAAAATGAGAGTTTCTAAGATAGCTCAGTGTGTAAGGGCATTTGCCACCAACTTTGATGACCTCAATTTTATCTCCAAGATACATATGGTAGAAGTAGAGAAATGAATCCCACAAGTTGTCCTCTGCCATGTGTGTGTCTGTGTGTGTGTGTGTGTGTACAGAGTGTGTATACACACGATATGTGAAAAAATGATTAAGTAAATTTAAGTAAAAGATCTATACACTTTAAACTATAAAACACTGAAGAAAAATTGAGGAAAGAAAAGTGGGAATAAAAGTAACTGGGAATATATCCCATACTCATGGGTTGAAAGAATGTTATTTAAATCTCCACAGTACCTAACGCAATCTATAGATTTAGTGTGATTCTTGTTAGAATATCAGTGATATTCCTCACATAAATAGAAAAAAATCTAAAATCCTTATGGAACTTAATAGATCTTAAATACCCAAAGCATCCTTGAGGAAGATGGAAGTTGAGAGTATCATACAGAGTTAGTTCGAAAAATATTATAAAGCTATGGTAATCAAAACAACATTCGCTGAGCATGGTGGCACATAATACTTGGGAAACTAAGGCATGAGAATTGTTATTAGTTCCAGGCCATCCTGGGCTACACAGACAGGCTAGCACTATCTAAAACTTGTTGCCCCTGCCCCTGCCCACAAAAGTTAAACAAAAGATACAAAAGCTGTATGTTCAAAATCCAGATCTTAGCTTAATTCTAGTCATTGGCTTAGCCACACATTATCACTCACCTGCCTAAGAAAAGCCTGACACCAAAGGGGTTTGACTCTGACATCTCCTTTTATATTTTTATAATGTTTAATTATTACATCAAGTTACATCTCCATCACAGTGCCCTCTTTCCACCCCTCCCTGTTCCACCCTCCCACCCTCTCCTCCCTCTCCCACCCATCCCACTCCTCTGATGTGGAGTGTCCCTACATATCAGCCCCTCTCAGTTCAACAGTCATATGAGGGAGAGCTAAGAGCTTCCTCTTGCACTGGGGCTGACATGGTAGCACCAATAGGGCATCTATTCACTTATAATTGGATTTTAGCCATATAGTACAGGCTAACTATCCTACAACCAACACACCAAAAAGATCAGGAACATAGACTTTGTTATCTATCAATGGGACTCTGACATCTCCTAATCCAAGGAGTTGTTTAACTTCATAAGTACATTACACAGTAAGAGAGAAAGCATGGTAAGAAAAGATGGGACCCAACATCATAACTTCACACTCAAACTCATGCAGTGACTGCTTTCAGAGAAGAACTGGCAAAGGAATTATAGCACATTGCTCACAGGGCCACTGAGGGAAGACAAGCCCTGGTACTCTTGAACATATTGAAGACACTATCTTGAATGAAATAAACTAGGTGCAACAAAATAAATATATGAATTCACTCACATGTAGGAGCTGAAAAAAATCTCATATGCGTACAGTAAAATGATGGTTACAGAAAGCAGGGATGAGATGGGAAATAAAGAGATGTCAGTCAAAGGTTAAAAATTTTCAGTTAAATAGAAGGGATAAGTTCAGGAGATCTGTTGTACAATATGGTGATTATAGTTAATATATTACATATTTGAAAATCATAGGAAATGAGTTATAAAGTGTTTTTTACCACAAAAATGATAACTGTGTGAGGAAATGCATATATTAGCTGGAGTTATTTAATGATGCACACATACTTCAAAAGATGTACACAGTGAATAGATACAACTTTATGTCAATATAAAAATATTACCTGACCCCCCAAAAAAAAGGTAATTGTCCCAGAGTT
>CAJQZJ010017139.1:0-12710 GCA_907164525.1 Lophiomys imhausi | reverse complement strand
TGTCTGCGCCGCCACGGGTCCCGTGGGTACCCCAAGCCCCGGATCCTCCGGCTGCCTGAGTGCACCTCTCGTCCCAGCAGCTCCGCCGTGGGTGCACGGACCCCTGGTCCCACCCACGCCTGTCTCTCTCCCCAGATGACCTGCCGTGGACTGGCGGGGATTTGGCCCTGCCAGCCGTGCTCGCTCCCCAGCTGCGCTATCGTGATTGTGCGGGATTTGGCCCCTCCCGCCTGCTTTTGTGTTCCCCGCTTCCTGCGCTCTCTCGGAACCTCCCGCCCTCCGCTTCACGAGCGGCTGCGGACCACCCGCTGAGCCCCCTGTTTGTTCCTTGCTAAGGCTTCCACTATCTCGCAACCTTTTCTAAGTGGGTATAAGTTCAACCTGATGTGTGGGGAGCCCAATAGGACAGCAATCTATGGCCAAGTGGACCCTGATTCTGCCTGCTGTAAGTTGGGAATGATCTTACCAGGCGCCTCACCAAATGGGAGTTCCCGAATCCCCGGTTTAGTGGCCTCCGTGTCTGTGAGAGATGGGGAGAGCCTTGCCCTGGGACTTTTAACAGTCCCTTGGGAGCTGTGAGCGTTCCCGGGGGGGGGGGGGTTCTAGCCCCTCCAATTTTTGCACAGTGCCCAGTAACTCTGTGTTTTTTATGGCTCTTTTTTTCCCGCGTTCAGAATGCGTCAGTGTAGGTCACCGCCATCTTCGCTCCCCTCCACCACATGGATTTTAACAAGCCTTCCCTGAATTGAGCAATTTTGGGCCATCTAAGCTAGTTCATAATTCCATTTCTCAAATATGACCCCTATATACATATGTCCCCTTGGACTGCTATTCTCCGCACTATGATGATGTTCCTGGCCATGTGGAATGAGGTTCTTTTTTCTAACCCATGGTGCATGTCCTCCTTCTTCCTGCTCCTGGCTGGAATGCATTAATCCTCTTTTCTAATCTCAGAAAGTCCCTCCTTCCTATACTCTTTCTGCCCAGCTAATTGGCTATCAGTGACTTTTATTAACCAATCAAGAGAATTCCTCAGAAGGGGTGGTAACCAGATCTCAGCATTGAAATCAGCCTATCAAAAGCAATGTTACTAGCCCCAACAGATAGGAAGGATTAACCCTGGTGGCTTGTACTTCATTGGATTAAATGTCGGCAGTGGAGGAAGCCCTGAGATAGTAAAGTCCTGAGTGAATATGTATTGTTAACATGAACCAGTCGTGGCAAAGACCATAGTGTTAGACTAGTGTGTAAATGACAGTGCCTTCCCCCAACAGTGAGTCTCAGAGGAATAACAAGTCTTCCCTTCTGGTCCATGTGTGAATAGAATGTTCATGTGTATGCAGAAAAGGTCCACCATAGCCTTCTCCCCTGTGTATTTATGGTTATTCCACTATAGTGTCTGCTAATACAGAGGTAAACTAAGTCTGTCTCCTTGATGCAGCTGCCTACCATAAACCATTCCTCCTTGGCTATCAGTGTGTCATAACCTCTGACCTTGTTCAGCAGTATGCAATAACCCACCTCTGTTCAGCTCTATATAATAAACATTCTGGGCTTTCTGGAGCACTGATGTTTCTCCATCAGAGAGCCCAGTTCATCTGATCCCAGCTTTTCTTATGTGCTCATGTGTGTCTGTGTCTTTATCTTTTCTTAATTCCTTGGGTTCCCCAGTCAGTTCCATTCCTAGATCCGTGCTGGATATGGAAACTGAATATGCATTCAGAGCTTAATAAACTTAGCTTGCACTAATGATAAGTAACCCTCAGTTGTAATCCTAACCCTAATCCTAACACTCAGACGTAATTCTAATGTAATGCTATGGTCCTTGTCATGGTTGGTTCATGTCACAGCCAGAATCCACTGTGACCCTAAGTTATCTTGAAATTTAAGAGTTGCAAATCCTCCTGACCTTGAAATCCAGGAACATTCTGGAAGTTAACCTTACTTTGAATTTCACATGCTCACCTTGTACTGCCTTAAACTAGAAACTTCTAAATAGGTTTGAAATAGTCCCCTAGGCAGATGAAGACATTATATCTTGATCACCTTTAAATTTCCCAGAAGTTGCAAGTATTAAACCAGAAATGATAATATTTGCATTTGCTTCTACGAGTAATTCAAATGAGAGTTGGCTACAATCATGATACCTTCCTCCCATTCCTAGATCCTATCCCAATGTGTTTCTTAAGTTGAGCAAGGGATACCTTTATTTGAGTATTATCTATACAAAATCAGATACAAGGCAAGGGAAGTGCTGGAGCCAGCTCGCTGATCTTCTCAGGGCCTATTTTTATGCAGGTCACTTCCCTGCTGTGTAGAAAGTGATGAGATGCAAGCAGGTTAGAATCAGTTCTAGAAAGATCACCTATAACTAGGCATAGGTACACAACACAAAGCAGAGCCATTTTATGCCAAAGGACAGGTTTGTCACTTGCTAACACATCACAAAATCTGACTTTGATTTAATATTATAGACCACCCTAAGAGTATGTAACAAACACAGAATCCTAACTACAGACCATATTTTAACTCTGATATGCACCAGGGAGAGGGGTTAGTATATTACTGAGCACTCTGTAATAACATATCTTTTGGGTTTGTTTACTTTCTGGTTTTGAGGAGATGTTAATACAAAAAGTCAATGCTGCTGACAGACAAAGGACATGACAAACATAAACCTTGTGAAATGTCACTTTGGAGAGGCCCACGTGTCACAGCTAACTTCTTTGGTCTGACTGTCAGGCTGGAGATCTCATGAAATTTGGACTGTTGTGTAGATTCCAAGTATGTCTTGGGTTTGACTCAGTCAGGCACACCACAAGTAAGGTTCCTTTTCTTCTGAGGTATTGGTTTCTTTCTGAGTCTATGAGAGCTATCCAGTGAAAGGAGCAAGCAAACAAAACGAAGAACATGAAAAAGAAAACAAGAAGGGAATTTAACGAATGACCTCAAACCTCCTGTAGGATCTGGTTTGATTTTCATGGCACTTGCTGGGGTGGCATTTAGACTAACTCCAGCTTACCAGGTTTCTTCCCCTCATTACACATTCTGCTCAGCAAGATTTCAACACACAGAGGCAAAGCTGGTGCCATGGGTTTGTGTTGGGAGCTGTGTATTTGGAACACACTGTAGTTGCATTATGGCATAAGTACTGCCATACTTAGGGTTTGTTTGAATCTTCCTTCTGTTCTTTAAGGAAGCATTGTTCTCAAAAATGTTTGTGCACTTGACATTTGCTAGCAGGAGAAGGATGTTGACTTGTTCCTTGGTATACTACTGTCCTGACCGTGGCTGGTCTCAGCTAAATCTGGTATCTGGAGATGGTATTGTTCCTTATTCTACTTCTTATTTCTCAGGCTTTGAAAGTATATATGTAAACATATAAAAATAAATGGTGCCTTAGCCATATCTGGGGTCTCCAAACCTGCACTAATGTTGTTCCTTTCTTAATCCCCACTCCCTCTCTCAAGCTTCCCAGGTTGATGTCCAATGGCCCTGGACAGGTTTGTTATTTTGTCTTAAAGTCAACTCATATGACAATGACTGGCAAGAGACCATTGGATTTGGCACTGCTTGCCTAGGCAGATGAAGACCTTCGACATGTAGTGAAAACAGAGTTGGTGTGTTGCACATGCCTTTGCAATCAGAATGTGTGCAGCACATCATTTGCTTCCAAAAGATGAACCATTCTGTTGAAATGCAACTTGAAAAAACAATTATCAAGGGTCAATCCTCTTCACACTGAAGATGCTTGGTTCATAGCTGGTGGCTTTCTACCACAGTACTAGAGAAAATAATATGAGGTGCGAGTGGACAGAGGCAGCCAAGATTGTCAGGGAATGAGGCATGGAGATGGGAGTTATTCCAAGTTCCGCAGAGCTTTCTTTGACCCATCAAAGCTCAAAGCTGCCTGGCTGTTGCTGCCCTTGGGAACTCCTGCACTTTCATCTCACAGTGAGAAGTTTGGCCTGACTCCCTCGAGGGAGGTGCCAGCTCCATCTTTTAGGCAGTCTGCTTTTGAACAGAGTGCATCATTGGCCTGCCTTCGGTTATCCATAGATTCAAAGTCCACTGAAAGATCTGACTCAAAGGAAAGGAAAGGATGATGAAATTGCCTCAAAAACCATAAAACAATCACAAATACTTACTCTTAGTTCTTTCCTGCTCTGACTCTGCAGAGCCAAATGGAGAAGAAATATGTCAGAATCTCCCAGCAGGAGTAGAAAATAAGGGCCACACCTTGCTTTGCTGGGCAGCTGAGCACAGACACTAGACATTAACAAACACTCAGGAAGGAGGATTGGTATTCAACAGTTACATCCTTGGCTTCACACACCAGGTGACTGGGATCGTTGACTGTACTACTTCTTGGCTTGGATAGTTACATAGGGAATTAAGACTAAACCTCATCCTTTCTCAAACAAGCAGAATAAAAAGAGAATAATTTTCTGAGCACACAAATAAGTCAGTGCACATTCAGCATTTGAATGACAGTAAGCATGTTGATTTACCTTTACTATGATTGAACATACAATTAAGCCCCCACTAAAACATAAAACAAAATGCTCAAGGCTAGAAAGGAGTTTGCAACCAGAGAGGTCCTGGTTGGGTGCCTAAGTAAACTTCTTAGTTTATGGATATTAGAAAAGCTTTCTTAACATCATGATGCATTCTTTCACCTGTATCTCATTAGCAGTACACATGCTCTCCCTACCAACAACAGTATCTATCCACTAGCACCACATTCAAATGTGACCCTTTGCTTTAATGTCCAGAACCCAGTACCCAATGGAGCCTCATAGCAGAATTTCCAAGATGGGAGGACATAGTAATTTCTCTTTTTGATTGCTCCAGCAGAAAATATGTGGTCTTAAAAAAAATCCTCCCCAGCCGGGCGGTGGTGGCGCACGCCTTTAATCCCAGCACTTGGGAGGCAGAGGCAGGCGAATCTTTGTGAGTTCAAGGCCAGCCTGGTCTACAAAGTGAGTCCAGGACAGCCAAGGATACACAGAGAAACCCTGTCTCGAAAAACCAAAAAAAAAAAAAAAAATTAAGTAAATAAACAGATATTTAAAAAAAAAAAAAAAAAATCCTCCCCTAGGCTACTGGTTCTGTTTTTGCACATTAACTGATGTTTTGAGATCCCACTCTGTACAATAACTGAACCTATAACACAAAAAGTATTTATAGGTTTACCAGTTTATTTATTGGTTCTGAGGTTTTTCAGAGCCAAATGGCTGAAACTGTCACTTAAGATATGGGGCCATGAACAAGAGATGAAGCCAGCACAAATATCATCACAGATTATTCTTTGACATGACTGATATGGGTTCTTAGGAGACCATGGTCTTCCCATGACTAAGTCTCATTAAAGTCTTCTGAAGTCATCTTCATCTGGAAACTTAGAACAAAGTTTCAACCTCCCTCGTCTCCTGGCTTACAACTCTCACTATCATCTATATCAGTTCACCCACATCTTTCTCCTCATAAGAGGGGTATGCTGGACAGTTTTTTGTCAATATGACACAAGACAAAGTAATTTGAGAGGAGGGAACTTCAATTGAGAAAAATTCATAAAATTGGGCTGCAGGCAGGCCTGTAGGGCACTTTCATAATTAATGATGGATATGGGAAGGTGGTGCCCATTGTGGGAAGTATCATCCCTAGGCTGATGGTCCTGGGTTTTATAAGACAGCATACTGAGCAAGCTATGGAGATGAAACCAGTAGGCAACATCCCTCTGTGGCCTCTGGGTCAGCTCCTGCCCCAAGGCTCTTGTCTTGTTTTAGTTCCTCTCATGAATTACTGCAATAATGAACAATAATATGGAATTATAAGCTAAATAAACCCTTCCCTACTCAACTTGGTTTTGATCATGGTGTGTCATCACATCAATTGAAATCCTAACTAAGACAGAGGGAGATAGTAAAATGACTATTTCTTAGGGCCATTGTAAATATTAGGTGATAAAATAAACAGAGTTTGTAGAGAGAAGTTAAAATGGAAGACACCCAGATATAACTTACTGAAAAAAAACCCAGTCATTTTTCCAAAAATTTATTTAAAAGTTTGTGATTATAAGTCTATTTTGCAAAGAAAATTATGTGCTCAGCTACTGATTACAAAGAAAGTGTGGTTTTCAGATCTCTTTGGTATGCTACATCACATCATAGTTTAAGTTGTGTTTCTGAGCCTCAGTGTATATAAGAGTCACCTAAAGAGGCTCAGAAGCATTCATGTCTGGCTTTACCTTTAGTTGTTCTGATTCATTGCCCTGGGATCCGATTCCAGCCCTTTCTTAAAGTCCCTCCTAATGTTGAGACCATACCACTAACTTGGAGAAGCACTTAGGTTAGAACAACAAGTTCAAGGTGATGCTTACTGAGTCAGGCCTGTGTTCTACAATGTTATGGTCTTCTGTAGTTAATCACCATGGAGGATTGAGATGTCACAGCCAAGCAGGTTATTTTGAAAAAAAAAATGACACTAAGTTTGATGTGTATTTTTTTCTTCTATCAGTAAGTTGCAGATTCAATGCAATTACTGTGCTTTCACAAAGAGCTGAAGACTCAAGTTTCTAGAGCTAACAATTGCAGCTCAAGGGTTGTCTTAGTCGGGGTTTCTTTTGCTGTGAAGAGACACTATGGCTACGGCATCCCTTATAAAGGAAAGAATTTAATTGGGGCTGTCTTACAGTTCAGACCTTTAGTCCGTCATCATGGTGAGAAGCACTGTGGCATGCAGGCTGACATGGTTCTGGAGAGGTAGCTGATAGTCCCTACATCACTTGGATCAGCAGGCAGAAGAAAGAGAGAATATCATTGGATCTGGCGTGGGCTTCTGAAACCCCAAACCCCATCCTCAGTAACACACTTCCTCTGACAAGACCACAATACCCAATATTGCCATTCTCTATGAGCCTGTGGGGGTCATTTTTATTCAAGCCACCACAATGGTTTTTTCTTAAGATGGATAATATAGTGCTACTACTATAAGAATGGTAGCCACTACCCTCTAGTTTGAACTTCCTATATCTGTTATGCAATAAATATTTGTGTCTCCCAGACTGCATATACTGAATCTCTAATACCCAGTGGAACAATATCTAGAGATGAGCCTTTGGTTTAGATGAGGTATTGGGGCAGAGAGAAGGGAGGACTAGTGTACTCTTTCTGCAATAGGATATAGTGAGAAGACAGCCATTCATAAGCCAGGAAGGAAGCCTCATGTGAACCTGACTACCCTGTACCTGGACCCTGGCCATGCAGCTCCAGAAAAATGTGTAATAGCCATCTTCTATTAACCTATTAGTGAATGATATTCTGTTTCGGGGGCCCAATGACCATGTCTCTCACTATGTCAGAATATTAAATACTGTCTTATCTCACCTCATTTAAATATAGATATCATTGTATTGTAGCTGGATAAGCTTCCCAGAAAATCTACTGGTGAGTGATGGACTAAGATACACTAGGCATGATCCTCTGCTCACACTGATGGCAAGAGCAGAGGCATACTGAACTCCTCCAAGTTTTATAGAAAGATAGTGGTTAAGGAATATAGATGAAATGGATTCAGATCTCAATGGAATGTCTTGCTGGGCTTCCTAGCCATAGTAGCAATGTTATTGTTATGAGATCCAGAGTAGGTATATTAGCTATACTTACTCAGCCTTTGGGCAAGTGTTCAAACCAATGAGAACAAAAAAAATCATAGTCTGGGTACTATGGCACACAGTCTGTGTCTACCTTTCCCTTCAAGAGAGTTTCAAGATAACCTTCCTCCTAATAAGGTACCAGTTTAAACCTCAATGTCATTGGCAGATTACCTATGCAGAATTCATTTTTCTCCATGATTTTTGTAACTCAGTTCCTGAGATCTTCCTGAGGCACACAGTTCTAGTTTGAGAACACAATAAAGCAAATCTAGAGCATTAGATGCCAAGAGCACCCTGAATGTTTTTTTTTCTTGGTCACATTGTGCATCGAATTCGTATCGAAATAACACGACTCCACCCAGCTAGGAACCTAAAAATCTTTATGTGCTGCCATCTCACTTTGTAGCATCCATTAGAAAGAAGTGTACATGCCCCAAACCTCTTCCAAGTGCCGTGGCTTGGAAGTAATGTTTGCCATATCCCCTGGTGACTTATTGACTAGGACTAGTCATGTAAGCTACCTAACTGCAGAGGGTGCTGGGAAACCTCCCAAGAGACCAGAAAGCAGAGAACAAGGTAAGAAATAGTGCTCATCACAGAGCCATAAAACAGTATTTTACTATGAACATGGACAGTGAGTATATAAGTACTACCAAACCCGTGTCTCTTATGTTATTCAAAATATTCATATATCTATTTCTTTCATGAAAATATAAAATTCCATAGCCCAGCTGAAGTCACTATCGCACAATGCTTATCATGCTATGGAGGAATGTATCCATGTGCTAGCTCAATATTATTTTTCTTAAGAATTTAAAGGTCTAACATGGAGTTTCTACAACCACCATAGTCCTTCTTTCCCTGAGAATCCATAGAGTGATATAACCCCTGGGGCATTCACTCCTCAAATCCCCACTGTCCTTAAGGCATTCATACAAAGCTAACAAGTGTGTGCTAGACTTACAATCTTTTTGACTAGCTATAAACCTGTTCTCAACCTCCACTTGTAAATCATATGAAGGGAAATCATGCTGATCATTTCATGTAAGAGTCTATGCACTCCTCTCTGCATGCTCTAAGCAATATTTGAAATATTTGTGTGGTTTCTGTCTTGTTGAGGGAATGGTTCAGTTCTTGTCACAGAGAGGGCTTAGGGATCTTTACACACACCATAAATAATTTAAGCTCACTCCAACCATTACTCAGATGCTCACATATTGGTTTTCTGGGGGGATGGGAGGGCTCTGTAAACTTCAAAGACAAAAAACACAAGAACCAACACACAAAGTTCACTGAACAACGAACCACAAGTTGAGTGCTCCATGAAGACAGATGGTAGGGGCTGCTCTGAGTTTCATAACTAATGGAGGTGGATCTCTGAGTACTCAACAGAAATTTGTGTTTAATTAATTTGAAAACAGAGAAGATGTATAAAACCGTAACAAATTAAACTGCACAGAGGGGCTGGAACTCGATGGGTGAAATATTTATATGCAAAGCTAGGGAACAGAGTTTGGATCCCCAGATCCCTCATGAACCTGAATATGGTAGTGTGATGGGGTAATGTTTTGCATTCTAAATGCTAATTAAGTTCCCAGAAGCCTGCTTGCTGTACACCAAGTAAAGTTGTGTTAACTTTCCTGTTAACCATCATCTCTAATTGGTTAAATAAAACTGAGACCTGAGATTGGGCAAAGTCAGAGAGAGGTAGGCGGGACTAAGGTGCATGGGTTTCTGAAGCAGAATGGTTGATGAGTAGAAGAAGCTTCCAAGAAAAGAAGTAAAGATCAGGAAGGAGGACACATGACATGGGTTAGAAAAAAGAACCTCATTCCACATGGCCAGGAACATCGGCAGAGCATAGAGAATAACATTCCAAGGGGACGAATGTATATATGGGTCATATTTGAGGATATAATTATGAGCTACATAGACAGGCTAAGATTGCACAATCCACGCTAGGCTTGTTAAAATCCATCAAGTGTCTCTGTGTGTTTATTTATAATGGTGGGTTAAGGATTAACCCTGCTGACCTAATTAAATATAATATAAATACTGATTAATAATTTAATTGGCCATTTTTCTACAGTAGTGTCCATTCCAGCATTCCTACAGGCCAATAGAAGGCAGCATGCTAGTCATCCCGCCTGGCATATAAGTCAGTGAACTAATGATCCTGTCTCAAACAATGTGGAAGGTGAGGACTTGTACCCAATGCTGCCCTCTGACCTCTACATGCATACTATTATGTATGTGTCCCTGCATTCACATACACATGAATGAAAACACACACACGTGCATGTACAAAGATAAAAATTAATAAATAAGTACACAAATAAATAAAGGCTACACAGAGATAATCCAGTCAGACTAATTCTTAAGTCCCAGAAGATGTTCTTTGTTCCTTCATTGCTATGAAATTTTTTCTAAAAAGTCACTCTCAAAGTAGATGTCAGCACTCTGACTGATAGGACCTCAGATTGCAATGCCTAGTTTAAGAAGTAAATGAGGGGAATGCTCAGTTTCTTACATGCCTTCTTCTATTCCAATAGAGTTGTTTTTATTCCACCTACCCATGGGACATTTTTGCAGCCTCATTAAACTAGACTACTAAAGGTTGTTCCACAAACGAGGCCACACTTGTCTCTCCCTTGAAACCCAGCTGTGCTTACGGGAACCAGAGACCTAGAGGTTCAAGGATTTTGACCTTCTGCTTCCTAGACGCAGTGAGTGGACCACCCACTCTGTCAAGTGTCCGTAAAGTGTTTACTCTTGAAATCACTTTTTCAATCCCTTAAATCCCAGTGTTTTCCTAGGACTTCTGTCCTCTTTCCACTGTACAGACGCTCATGAGGTGAAATCATCTACTGCCTCGACTTCTATTATGCTCTGTTTGATCATCTGTGCAATGATGAGACTTAAAGTCTTGGCTGTATCCCGAGCCGAGCTGAACATCTGCACATCTGCACATCGTTTAAAGATATTTCACCACCAGGTGTCCTGGCCAGAAATCTGAACAATATCTGTGACCTTTCTCTCCCATCTTTAACCAATTAGCTGTCTAGATTCCTCCCTTTTCTGTACAGTTTGGTCTCCAGTTTTGATTCTATCCATTCCTACTGCACTCAGTCTTTTCCTTTTATGACTAATTTCTTCATTGTTGCCAAATACTATCTTTCTAAAAGACGAATTATACTATTGGCATGCTCAAAACTCTTCCTTGTTTTCCTTCCCCTCTGGACTGACTGTGTCTTGCAACTGCCCTTATAATTTGGCTGCTACTAACTTGTCATCTGCACCACTTGGTGAAGATGTATATCCCTGCTCTAGCTACACTCTAATGTCCATTTCAGTTGGTTGATTTTCATGGTTGTCTTGGTCTCTATCTAGATCGTGACACATGCTGGCCTCTTGAAATATTCTTTGCTTTCTCTTTCACTGCTTTCTGAAATTCTACTCAACTTCCCTGTACCTCAGATAAATAGCTCTCTTTGTGCTTGAGGTCACAAATGAACCAAAGGCCAAGATTCATAACGTATGATGTAAATTGCATGTTCCTCAGGTGAAGCCCCTTATGTTTCTGCTTTTTTAAATTAACGTATGTTGTAATGGACTGTTTGCCAGAGGTATACTCACCATACCCACGTAGCTAATAAATTCAAGGACTATGTGTGTCCTCAGATTCTAACATGATTTTAAACAAATGGATAAGTTCAAGGAACAAAGGAGAGGGAAAGCAGAATTATACAACCTTCTGTATGAAACAATTTACCTTTTCTAAAGAAGAAAGGCAGAGCAAGCAGCAGATTATGTGGCTTTTCTCTGTTCTGTTTCCGGTGGGCTGTCTAGTGACAGCAGTCCCTGTCTCTCTCTGCATCATCCCTGGAAGCTCTACCCAAGGGAACATTTTCCTTGGTGGCCAGCAAAAGGAATACCTATTACTAAAGGAAGTGTATTCCAGCAACAGTGTAGGTTAGAAATGCCAAATGACATTTGAACCTAAGAAAAACTACTACAAAAAACAGCATACAAGTCATGACATTTTCATGGTATTTGTGAGACCCTTTGTTTTACCTCTTTTACCTCTTTCTATGTGATTTCCTGTTGCTCATTATGTCTCCTCCTTTTACCTGACTCTTATACCTGGCTGCTTAGAAGGCATCATTCATGTAAAGGGCTCTTTCTGATCAGCCACGAGGCTCTACTTCATCATCCTGAAAAGCTCCTGTGTGCACATAAACAAAAGCCGTCTTCCTTCAGTTCTACACTTTAGTACCAATGCCTGCTGGGCAACACAGATCAAAGGCCCCACCTACAACTCCCACCACATATGCACCACGGACTTGCCTCTTGCTTTTCCTATTACTGACCTAGCTATACTCACAGGCCAAGCTATAGTCCCAGGAGACACTTGACAATGACCCTATAACCACACCTCCCCTACACAGTTAAATATGCAGTAAATGCACAAAAGCTATGCATGTGTAGCCTTATTTTTCTTTTTTTTCTTTTTTTTTTTAAATAATTTATTTTTTATTTCTTCAAGTTACATCTCAATCACAATCCCCTCCCTACTCCCCCCTCCAGTCCCACCCTTCCACCCTCCTCCCCCTCAGCCCCACCATCCTCTTCCCTTCTTTTTTTTTTTTTTTTAGTTTAAGGTATTTATTTTTCCCCCCAACAGCTCTCCCTTTCAGTCCAAATAATGGTTCTTTTTCTTATAACTATAAATACAATACAAAACAACAGAAATAAATAGGCCACGATTATAAGAGTTATATGGTTTAGCATACATTCCCAATGTCCAGTCCATATGTATTTGGCACCTGACTTTAACATTCTACTATCTAACCATCTCCATGAGTTTAAAGTTCTATATCTAACTCAGCTTTCATACTAACTTGCCTCATAGTTTTAAAAGTATCTTCTTAGATCCAGAACACCCTCTTGATTCCTAAACAACTCAAAATTTAACTATGAGACTCTAGCTATCTATTCTTCAACCACCTCAGAGACCTGAGAGGGATAAATATATCTGATTATATAGGAAGTG
>CAJQZJ010017117.1:0-10105 GCA_907164525.1 Lophiomys imhausi | reverse complement strand
AATACCTGGGGGTAACTCTAACCAAGCAAGTGAAAGACCTGTATGATAAGAACTTCAAGACCCTGAAGAAAGAAATTGAAGAAGATATCAGGAGATGGAAAGATCTCCCTTGTTCATGGATAGGTAGGATCAACATAATAAAAATGGCAATCTTACCAAAAGCAATATACAGATTCAATGCAATTCCTATCCAAATACCAACTCAATTTTTTACAGATCTGGAAAAAACAATTCTCAACTTCATATGGAATAACAAAAGACCCAGAATAGCTAAATCAATCATGTACAATAACAGAATATCTGGAGGTATCACCATCCCGGATTTCAAGCTGTACTACAGGGCAATAGTAATAAAAACAGCATGGTACTGATATAGAAACAGACCAGTTGACAAATGGAATCGAATTGAAGACCCAGAAATAAACCCACACATCTATGGTCACTTAATTTTTGATAAAGAAGCCAAAAACATACAATGGAAAAAGGAAAGCATCTTCAATAAATGGTACTGGTCTAACTGGATGTCAACATGTAGAAGAATGCAAATAGATCCATACTTATCACCCTGTACAAAACTTAAGTCTAAGTGGATCAAGGACCTCAACATAAATCCAGACACACTAACATTAATAGAAGAGAAAGTGGGAAAAAGCCTTGAAATCATTGGCACTGGTAGCAACTTCCTGAATAGAACACCAATAGCTCAGGCACTAAAACAAACAATCAATAAATGGGACCTTATAAAATTGAAAAGCTTCTGTAAGGCAAAGGACACTGTCCTTAGAACAAAACAGCAGCCTACAGAGTGGGAAAGGATCTTCACCAACCCAACATCTGACAGAGGGCTAATATCCAAAATATATAAAGAACTGAAGAAATTAAACACCAAAAAATCAAATAACCCCATCAATAAATGGGGTACAGAGCTAAACCGAGAATTCACAGAAGAGGAATCTCTAAAGGCTGAGAGGCATTTGAGGAAATGTTCAACATCTTTGGTTATCAGGGAAATGCAACTTAAAACAACTCTGAGATTCCATCTCACACCTGTCAGAATGGCTAAGATCAAAATCTCAAATGATAGCACATGCTGGCGAGGATGTGGAGAAAGGGGAACACTCCCCCATTGCTGGTGGGACTGCAAACTTGTGCAACCACTTTGGAAATCAATCTGGAGATATCTTAGAAAATTGGGAATAAATCTACCTCAAGACCCAGCCATACCCCTCTTGGGCATATATCCAAAAGATCTGAAACGAAACCAAAAGGACATTGCCTCAACAATGTTCATAGCAGCTTTATTTGTAATAGCCAGAAACTGGAAACAACCCAGATGTCCATCAACTGAAGAATGGATAAAAAAACTGTGGTACATATACACAATGGAATACTACACAGCTATCAGAAATGAGAAAATCATGCAATTCAAAACCAAATGGATGGAACTAGAAAAGCTCATCCTAAGTGAGCTGACGCAGTCCCAGAAAGATAAACATGGTATGTATTCCCTTACAAATGGATATTAACCATACATCAGAGGATAACTATCCTACAACCCACACACCCAAATAGACAGGAACCTAGCATATCTATCCTAGGAAAAATTCTACCCACCAGTGAGTCATGGAATCTGCTGCAGGTTAGGGGAACCCCACACTCTAGATGGTGTGCCTTATCAAGCTCCCGTACGAGTGTAAGCTCTTGGGCCTCACATGACGCAAGATCTGAGGGAGTATGATATGTGAGGACCCACCTCATCTGAGGAGAAGGAGAGTACCAAGTAGAGGAACAAGGAGGGAGGGAGGGAGGAAGGGAGGGAGGGAGGGAGGGAGGGAGGGAGGGAGGGAGAGAGGGAGGGAAGGAGAGAGGAAGGGAGGGGCCAAGAGGGGAGGAGGGAGGAAACTATGTTCTAGAAATAAATAATACTTTTTTAAGAAAAGAATTAATAAGCTTAAAAATATAATAAAAATACAATATAAAATTCTCAAACTATAATTTACCTTACTGGCATGAAAAGAAAATGGCCTTAATTTCAGATTAGAATGTTAGACTGCAGGTGGCTACAGAGATTACACAAACTTGATAGCAGCTTAAAAGTTTTTTTTGTTTTTTGTTTTTTTTTTTTGTAGAGGTATAGGCTTTTTCCATGGTTTGGCATTAAAAAGCAGGTAACAGGTTTAAAACACTGTAAATAAATTAAAGGTGACAGCTGTTCAACCTGGTTTTACAAACCTCCAAGAGTTGAAAAAACTTAGAGCTAAGGTAAAATAATGCATGGTGTTAGCCCATGCCTTTACCTCCAGCAGAGACAGGAGGATCACTATAGAGTTAGTTGTCTTATAAATTCTAGAGTTACAAGAAACAGGGTGGTGATGGTGCACACCCTTAGTCACATCATTGGGGAAGAATACACCCTTAATCCTAACACACTAGAGACAGAAACAGGCAGATCTCAGAGCTCAAGGCCACCTGATACAAAACAAACTCTAAACAGAGACAAACTTTGATCCAGGAGTGGAGGAGCACATCTTTAATCCCATCAGTTGGAAACCACATGTCTTTGATCCCAAAATTTAGAATGCAGAGACAGGCACATAGGATTTGGAAAGATTTAAGTTTAAAAGCTACTTACAAAAGGCAGGCTGCAATTCAAACAAATTGTCCTTTGAGATCTCAAAATGTATACACTAAAGGTTTGTTTAGCTCCAAGATATCAAAATAATTTCTTCTTTAATCCGGATTGAAAGGTAATACTTTATATATTATCAAAAAAACCAAATTTGCTCCAGGAAAAATATTACCTGACCCCCCCCAAAAAAAGGTAATTGTCCCAGAGTTAGGATTAGGGCAGGGCTCTGTTCTTATCTTTCCAGGAGATTTAAAGCATCCATTCAAGGAATCCAGGGACAACTGGACAACGGAAACCTCAGCAGAAAACAGATCAGACACCAAAGAAGACGAGTGGCCCAGATGATCCAGCCTTGCAGACTTCTTCAATAGCAGTTTCCTCAAAAGTCTATAACCACAACAACTCAAAATCGCTAAGATCGTTCAGCTCCACAGACTACTCCAGCCAGATCTTCAGTAAAGTTCTGAAGATCAGCTTCTGTCTATGAACTTCGTAAGACATCTAAATAGCTGAGCACAAAGGGACTGAACATCAAATGATTCTATTAACATTTTTAACCATTTTTCCATTCTTATTTGGGCCCCAAACAGGTTCACTACGTCCCAAATCAGCAGGAAGTCATTTTAAGAGAACAACGTCCCATCCCCAGAAGGTGGGGAGGGTGTTTTCCCCCTTTGGTTATTTGATAGATAATAGAAAATTTTGTTATTTAGGGGAAAAGACTACAAGCTGTTAAATGGTCTTGTTAAATGGGTTTTGGAGGTTAGACCCAGGGACTTCTCTCTTTTGTTTTTCTGTATCCTCCTTTCTCTCCTATATAGGAGTGAACAGACTTGAGAAAAATGAGACATAGACATAGTATAGGAAAGAACAAGAAAAAAGGACAGATTATTGAATATAGCTTTATACCTTTGTATACTGATACAAAATTAATATTATATTTGGCTAAATTGGTATTGATCATTGTATATTAATGCAAATTTAAGATTGTATAGGGCTACATCGGTATTGATCTTTGTATATTGATAGAAAATTAAGATTATATTTGGCCACATTGGTATTGATCTTTGTATATTGATACAAAATTAAGGGTAACGCTTCTTAAAGGTATTGTTTGTAGTAATACTTAAAAATGAAATGTCAAGTTTTGACCTCTCGCTATCAACCGACATAAACTGTTTAGGATAATTAAGAAACGGAAACTAATAGTCATGAAAATGTGTCATTTTGTTAGTTACTATGACAGTCTATCACAGTTATTTTCTAAGCTACTCAGAAATCAAGTTGCTAAGAGACAAGCAATATTTGCTTATCTAAATATAAGAGATAGATAGGGCATCTTCAAAAACCTCAAGAGATCTGCAGAACATGGCATTGAAAGATGTTTTCTTAACTTAAGATTTTTTGATATCGAGACATGTCAGCTCCTGACAGCACCCCCTATATTACTCCAAGTAGAAGATGAGCATCGAAGAATCTCCAGTGGGAGATGATTAAATTGGTGGTAAGCCATTCTCTTGGCAAGAAAAACCACTTGCTTCAACTGTAGACAGACTTCTGTCCAAAAAGGACAAAACTTGGAAGCAGGTAAGTCGACAGCCTAGCTCTGCCAAGACAGGGTAGGTAAGTCCTTCATAATTCCTGCTCTACAACCAATGTCTGTCAGAGAAATGGGGCCAAATGGCTGAAGATTGATGCTGTAATGTATGGAGAGAAAATGGGAACTGTCCAGGCAGCCACTGGTACGTCATTTTTTAGTTTCGGAAGCTGCAGGCCCTGTACTTCCTATATAATCAGATATATTTTTTTTTCTTAATTGGGATTAAATTTCACATTCATAGTGCAAGATATGTTTGGTATTTTTCTCACAGCCTTTCTATTTTGGGTATAGTTGGTATAATAAAAGCATTAAAAACAAAACTATTTCTCCATTATAATTTGAAGAAAGCCAAGACCCTTTTGCATCTGAGTGGTTCTTGAGATTGACCCTTAGGCCTTCTACATGCTGACTAAGCAGGCTCTCCAACTCTGAGCTACATCTCCAGCCCTTTTCCACTGTTTATCTTGAGGCAGGGTCTTACTTGGCCAGGCTGCCATTTAACTTGCTTTTGCCTCAACCTCCCAAGTGGTTAGGATCACAAATCTATGCAACTTGTCCTGATAGGAAGCCATTTTGATTTTGAAATATCTGGCAGGGGGATCCGAGGGGCAGGCTTTCTCCCCACCTATCTATGAGAAGTTAAAGTTAAAGTTACACCACTTTGGCATAACTTTAAATAAGAAATTCCACCTTTATATCGCTTCCTACTTAAGGGAACTATGCTGAGGAAGGATACTTTTTAGAAGAGGTGTTTAAATCTTACACAATTAAACAAGTCTCACTTTATTTTATAGAAGTCAAGAGGGCATGCATTTAATCAGATTCCTGCTATGAATGTCACTTAATAATTTAAAGGTCCTGAGCTACATTCTTTGCCACTTTGACCTGGACAATTCTTTTCTCCTTTGCTACTTATATGTAGACCAGACTGTAGCCCAAACTGGTGATCTTTCCTGTTAGAAATTCTACAAATACCCCACCATGGTGTATGGTACCAGAAATGAAACTCAAGATCTAGTGGCTGTCTTCCCTTTCCATGCTACTGTGTAACCAAGATTCCCCATGGGAGGTACAGAGATTTTTCTTTTCTTTTTTCCTTCCAACTTTCCTTCCTTCCCTCCCTCCCTCCTTCCTTCCATCTTTTCTTTCTCTCTTTCTCTCTTTCTTTCCTTCTTTCTTCTAACTAGTGAATGTTCATCCCTGAGCAAAAAAAGGAAGAGCACTAACTTAAGATTAGAATTTGAGAAAGGTCATGTGGGTTGAAAAAATAAATTCCAAGCAATGTTTGAGGTTGAGGTTGTCTGATAAAAATGTGAAGAGGCAGAAGAGGCAGGGCTCTGAGGCAAGTGAGTGCTGGCAGAATTGTCAGGGGAAAGAGCATGGGAAGAAGACTCAGAGCAGGATTGGGCCTACATTAGTGAAGAACTGTCAAGGATGGTGACTTAAAAGGTAGTCCCCAACCAAGGTATCAGTGTCACTGGACTCCTGTCAGAAATGCACAGTCTTATTCCACCCTCTCAAGGCTGCTGAGTTCAAAACTGGGGGTGGGGCTCATTCATCTGGGCTGAGTAATTTCTGTAGATGGTTCTGCTGCATTCCAGTATTTGAGAACATCCAGTGTAGTTCAAGTGTTCCAAACCGTGAGTGAACCTTGCAGAAGACATTTTGAGTGGCTCTCACATGTAGCAGGAATTGGAGTAAGACAACCATGGTGGACATATGTCAATGTGTAGCTCTCTAGTGGTCAGGATGCATGGGCCTGTGAGAGGCTTTCAAAATGTTTCTGCAGCAGACAGGGCAGCAAAGGAATCCCTGTGTAGTTAATATCTAAAGCTACATAATTAAATGAAAACATTTTTAAAAAGTACTCACAAAGCCACTAAGTAACAGGCTCTAAGAAGGATTTACAAAGGGAGATTTTGCACCATCAGAGAGGTTCCATCCAGCAACTGATGGAAACAGAAGCAGAGACCCACTGCCAAACATTAGGCATAGCTCAGAGAATCCTGCAGAAGACAGGGAGAAAGGATTGTAGGAGCTAGAGGGGTCAAGGATATCACACACACACACACACACACACACACACACACACACACACACACAAAACCCACAGAATCAACAAACCTGAACTCATAGGGACTCACTGAAACTGAACCAACAATTAGGGAGCCTGTATGGGTCTTACCTAGACCCTCTGTATATATGTTATAGTTGTGTAGCTTGGTATTTTTGTGAGTCTCCTAACAGAGGGAGAAGGGGCTGTTTCTGGTTGTTTTGTCTGCTTTTGTGACCCTTGTCCTCCTACTGAGTTGTCTCACTCAGCCTTGATATGAGGGGAGGTGCTTAGTCTTAATTGCAACTTGATATGCCCTGTTTGGTTGATATCCCTGAGAGGCCTGCCCTGGGGAGGGAGAAAACAGAAAGGGTTGGATGGGATGGAGTGAATGCGCATGAAGGGCTGAGAGGAGATGAGGAAGGGAAGGAAGGCTGCAATCAGAATATAATATATGAGAGAATAAATTAATAAAAAGATTTCAAAAAAGAAGAGATTTTGTGGGGGGTGGTTGTTTGGGTTTGTTTGATTGATTGATTTGTTTTGATTTTGGTTTGAGTGTGCCTGCATGTGTACGTGCTTGCGTGTGTTTCTTTTATGGCGAGGAAGGAAGAAATACCTATATTAGATAATGTGAAGGAAGTAAAAATAATTAGAAAAGCCTCGTTTATGATGCAGTGTTGGCCAAGTCCATGAGAAACTCCACAGCACAGCCTACCCACTGAGGTTCTGAATTGGGCACAGTGAGTAGGCTCAGCCCAAAGTACTGTGACTCCCTGAGAGTCATCTGAGAAGAATGTGTCTTTGGAGCATGTCTCAAGTCTATTGAAACCAAAGAAACAAAGTACCCTAAGAACCAGAATCCAGTCTCAAAACCTGATGTTATGGGGGCACGCAGAAGATAAGCAGTAAATCTCATGACAGCTGCAAGTCACATCACTAAACTTTATCTTTGCCTTTCTTTGTGAAATGCATCAGGGCTATATGTATAGCTGTGTATGTGTGTTCATGTGCATGCATGTGTCTATGGAGCCTTCGATATTGTTCCTCCTTAGGAGCTTCCTAGCTTGCTATTTGAGACAGAATCACTCACTGGGATCTGGAAGTCATCTAGACTAACTGTCCATCAAACCCCAGGGATCTGTTGTCTGTCTCCAACTCCCGAGTGCTGACATTGCAAATACATGTCACCATTCCAGGATTTTTAACCTGAGTGCCAAGTTAGAATTCAGATCCTCGTGTCTGCATGTCAAGTATTTTACTTACTGAACTGTCATCCTAGCCCCTAGCTTGGCTTTTTAAGTTAAAACATTTCTGAGAATGCATAAATGAAAGTCTTTAGTAAATGAATGACTAATAATCTCAATACACCTTCTCCATTTTTATAGCTATTAATAATTAATAACCCAATCAGATACATTTAACTCATGAATGCACTGAGATTCCAATATGGATATTGACCTTGACCACATATATCTGAGCATTGGCTATGGGTGAGATGTGTGGTCAGTATGTATGTGGGTCAACTCAAAATGCCTGATGTTTCACAGAAATCACTTTTTGTTATACTTATGTATCTTCCCCTGGTTAAATATGACCTAGCAGAACATTCTAGGCATAACAAGAACAATTCTGTGGAAAAGAAATATGGCTAATTAAACTATTTACCCAGTATTTATGTTATCGTTAATTGGTTTGGCAGCCATTAATCTTTAAGCAGACATTAAAAATGAGCACACAGAGATCACATGGATTTTACCAAGCCTTGGCCTGAGTTGAGGAATCTTGGCCCATCTAAGCTAGCTCTTAATTCTATTAGCCAAATATGACCCCATATATACATACGTCCCCTTGGACCACCATTCTCCACAATATGCCGATATTCCTGGCCATGTGGAATGAGGTTCTTTTTTCTAACCCATGGTGTGTGCCTCTTCCTGCTCCTGGCTGGAATGCCTTCTTCTTCCTGTTGCTGGCTGGAATGAATTCTTCTTCCTGCTGCTGGCTGGAATGAATTAATTCTCTGTCTCAAGCACAGGCTTCCTGTTCTAATCTCAGGAAGTCCCACCTTTCTCTGTCTTTGCCCAACCTCAAGCCCTTGGCATTTTATTTAACCAATCAGAATCAATATAAGTAACAGACAGCAAGTAGGACCAATTAACATTTAGAATGCTTAACATTACACAATCACAACACTATTGAGTTTACATTTACAATGGTGATATACCATTCCCTTTTATAATTTTGTTAGTAATGCCATTCCAGAGGGGAAAAGTAGACTTTGAAGGGAACTCTCAAAGACTGTTGGTGGGAATGCAAAATTGCATCACTACAATGGAATGCAATATAAAACTTTCTTGAAAACATAACAGTAGAACTACCATATGACCTATGAGTCTCACTACATATACATACCTCTAAAGGTAACAAAGTCATAATATCAGGAAACTGTCTGTGCCCACAAGTTCTTTGCAGACTTACTTATAGTAGCCATTATATAGAATCAGCTTAAGTCTTCATTAGTCAGTAACAGGTAAATAAAATATAGTGTATACACATATTTGACTTTTTAGAACTGAAGAAAATACTGGTATTTACAATAAGATGGGTGAACATGAGGATTTATAAAACAAATAAGCCAGGCACCAAATGATATACACCATAATTTTGCTAATAGGTGAAGGGTGAAAAAAGTTGAATTCAAAGAAGTGGAGAGTAAAGTGGTGGTTCTGAAAGCGGTTGGGGAGAGGGATCTGGGAAGGCATTTGCTAAAGAATTTGCAGTATCTCAGCAAGAAATAGCACCTTCAAAGGTCCCATAGTTAATAACAATGTGTACTGGAGAATTTCTGAGTAGATTTTGGGAGTTCTCACCATTTAAAAGGTGAGAGTGTGTGAGATAATACATTGTTAAGTAGTTCAATTTAGTAGTTTTGTAATGTGTGCATATTTTAAAACACATATATAATAAATATATGATTTCTATTTGTCAGTTAAAATTATTAATTCATTTATTTTTAAAGAAATAAAATCAACTTTGGAAGCAGATAAGTGTGATATTGATCCTCCCCCCAAAAGTGGAAGATTTGTATGAAAAGAAAGATGAAATTTTGTTTGTAAAGGAGATAATAAATGATAACTGAAGGATAAGAAGTTATTATACGGATGAAGTTTCTAAAATCTGGCAGCTATAAATATAAAATGATATGTGGATGATATATTTCAAGTAAAACTGGATTGTGATAGATTATGCTTCACATTAATTCCAGTAATACACAAAACAGCTTAAGTAATTTTTTTGCAGGAGTATATATTCCTTGTTCTTAATGAAATATAAGATTGCATGCCATTGAATTCTATCACTAAGTCTGTATCTTGTGGAATATAAGATAATTTATAATTATAATTGTAATAAATACTCAAAATAAAATATGTATTAGGTATATGAAATTAGTAGATGGATATAACTTAAGTATAATTTTACTTGAACTGTAAAGATAGCATTACCCCAGGGAAGTAGACAGCCTAACTCTTCCAAGACAGGGTAGGTAAGTCCTTCATAATCCCTGCTCTACAACAAATGTCTGTCAGAGAAACAGGACCCAAAGGCTGAAGACTGATGCAGGAATGTATGGAGAGAAAATGGGAACTGTCCAGGCAGTCATTGGTATGTCATTTCTTAGTTTCGGAAGCTGCAGGCCCTGCACTTCCTATATAAGCAGATATATTTATCCCTCTCAGGTCTCTGAGGTGGTTGAAGAATAGACAGCTAGAGTCTCATAGTTAAATTTTGAGTTGTTTAGGAATCAAGAGGGTGTTATAGA
>CAJQZJ010017090.1:0-12535 GCA_907164525.1 Lophiomys imhausi | reverse complement strand
AGATATTCACTAAATCTAACTTATATTAATCTACCAGCCCCTTCAACTCCTTGTATCTTATCAGACGATATTGGAATAAAGCTGGGTTTCAATAGCAGAAGAATCAACAGAAAGTCTACACACACATGGAAATTGAACAAGTCTTTACTAGATGTCCACTGGGTCAGGGAAGAGATAAAGAAGGAAATCAAAGACTTCTTAAAATCCAACAAAAATGAAGACAAAACATACCCAAACCTATGGGAAACAATGAAATCTGTTCTATGAGGAAAGTTCATAGCACTAAGTGCCTTCAAAAAGAAAATTGTGACAGCTCATATTAGTAAATTAACAGCTAAACTGGGTGAACTGGAAAAAAAAAAAAGAAGTAAACACCCCCAAGAGGAGCAGAAGGCAAGAGATCATCAAACTTAGGGCTGAAATCAACAACTTAGAAACAAAAAGAACAGTACAAAGAATCAATGAAACAAAGAGTTGGTTCTTCAAGAAAATCAACAAAATAGACAGACCCTTATCCAAATTAACTAAAAGGCAGAAGGAAATAACCCAAATCAACAAAATCAGAAATGAAACAGGAGAAATAACAACTGACATTGAGGAAATCCAGAGAATATTTGGATCCTACTTTAAAAATCTATACTCCACCAAATTTGAAAACTTAAGTGAAATGGACAATTTTCTTGATAGATTCCACCTACCGAAGCTAAATCAAGATCAGATAAACAGATTAAACAGCCCTATAACCCCTAAGGAAATAGAAACAGTCATTAAAAATCTCCCAACCAAAAAAAGCCCAGGGCCAGATGGCTTTAGCACGAACTCTACCTGACCTTCAAAGAGGAGCTAACACCAATACTCTTCAAACTCTTTCACAAAATAGAATCTGAAAGAACACTGCCAAACTCATTCTATGAGGTCACAGTCACCCTGATTCCTAAACCACACAAAGACCCAACAAAGAAAGAGAACTTCAGACTAATCTCCCTCATGAACATAGATGCAAAAATACTTAATAAAATACTAGCAAACCGAATTCAAGAACACATCAAAAGTATCATACACCACAATCAAGTAGGCTTCATCCCAGGAATGCAGAGATGGTTCAACATACGAAAGTCTATCAACGTCATTCACCATATAATCAAGATGAAAGAAAAAAACCACATGATAATATCACTAGATGAAGAAAAAGCATTTGACAAAATCCAACACCCCTTCATGCTTAAAGTTCTGGAGAGAATGGGCATACAAGGACCGTACCTAGAAATAATAAAGGCAATATACAGCAAGCCAGTGGCCAACATCAAATTAAATGGAGAGAAACTTGAAGCAATTCCTCTAAACTCAGGGAAAAGACAAGGATGTCCACTTTCACCATATCTCTCCAATAGAGTACTTGAAATTTTAGCTAGAGCAATAAGACAGCTAAAGGAGATCAAGGGGATAAATAGTGGAAACCAAGAAGTCAAATTATCTCTATTTGCAGATGATATGATAGTATACATTAGCAACCCCAAAAAATCCACCAGAGAACTCTTACAGCAGATAAACACCTTCAGCAAGGTGGATGGATACAAAATTAATTCAAAAAAAAATCAGAAGCCCTTCTTTATACAACAATTAAATGGGCTGAGAAAGAAATAAGGGAAACAACTCCCTTCACAATAGCCACAAACAACATAAAATACCTGGGGGTAACTCTAACCAAGCATGTATAGGACCTGTACAACAAGAACTTCAAGCCCTTGAAGAAAGAAATGGAAGAAGCCTTTAGAAGATAGAAAGATCTCCCATGCTCTTGGATAGGTAGGATCAACATAATAAAAATGGCTATCCTACCAAAAGCAATATATAAATTCAATGCAATTCTTACCAAAATACCAACACAATTCTTTATAGACTTGGAAAGAGCTGTTCTCAATTTCATATGGAACAACAGAAAGCCAAGAATAGCTAAATCAAATTTGTACAATAAAAAAAACAAACATCTGGAGGTATCACCATCCCAGATTTCAAGCTGTACTAGAGAGCAATAGTAGTAAAACCAGCAGGGTATTGGTATAGAAACAGACCAGTATATCAATGGAATCAAATTGAAGATCCAGAAATAGACCCACAGACTTATGGCCACCTAATTTTTGAAAAAGACCCAAAACAACACAATGGAAGAAGGACAGCATCTTCAACAAATGGTGCTGGTCCAACTGGATGTCCACTTGTAAGAGAATGAAATTAGACCCATACTTATCACCTGTACAAAACTTAAGTCCAAGCGGATCAAAGACCTTAACATAAGGCCGGTCACACAAAATCTATTAAAAGAAAAAGTGGGAAAAACCCTCGAACTAATTGGCACAGGTGACAACTTCCTGAACAGAACACCAACAGCTCAGGACATGAGATTAACAATGAATAAATGGGTCCTCATGAAACTGAAAAGCTTCTGTAAGGCAAAGGACACTGTTTTTCAAACAAAATGGCAGCCAACAGACTGGGAGAAAATCTTCACCAACCCCACATCTGACAGAGGGCTAATATCCAAAATCTACAAAGAACTCAAGAAATTAAATGCCAAGAAACCAAATAATCCAATCAAAAAATGGGGGACAGAGCTAAATAGAGAATTCACAAAGGAGGAATCCCTAATGGCTGAGAGACACTTGAAGAAATGCTCAACATCCTTAATCATCAGAGAAATGCAACTCAAGACGACTCTGAGATTCCATCTCACACCTGTCAGAATGGCTAAGATCAAAAGCTCAAATGACAGCACATGCTGGCGAGGGTGTGGAGAAAGGGGAACCCTACTCTATTGCTGGTGGGAGTGGAAGATTGTACAACACTATGGAGGTCAGTATGGCAATATCTTAGAAAACTTGGAATAGCTTTACCTCAGGACCCAGCCACACCACTTCTGGGTATACACCCTAATGTCTCCTCACGGAATCATAAGGAAGTTTCCTCATCTTTGTTCATAGCAGCCTTATTTGTAAAACCTAGAAACTGGAAACAACCCAGATGTCCCTCAACCAAAGAATGGGTTAAAAAACTGTGGTACATCTACACAATGGAATATTATTCAGCTATCAGGAACAATGGAATTATGCAATTTGCAGCCAAATGGATGGAACTAGAAAAGCTCATCCTGAGTGAGCTAACCCATACTCAGAAGGCTGCATATGGTATCTATTCACTTATAGTAGGTTTTTAGCTATATAGTAGATGATATCGAAACTACAACCAACACACCACAGGGAACATGGACATAGACTTTTTTTTTCTATTTTTATTTTTTTTTGTATTTTTTATTCCTTTTTATCTTTTTGTCTGCTTATTTGTTTGTTTGTGTTTTATTTCTCTTTCCCGGGCAATGAGACAATTTTCACTGGTGGTACTGCCTCGTGGACCCCCAATGTTTGAGGAGGCTCTTGGCCCTCATACAACCTCTGAACTGAGGTGAGGGACTATTATATAGGGACACTCCACTCCAGAGAAATGGGATGGAAGTGTAAGGGGGTAAAGAAAAAAAACTGAAATGTGAAGTTTCGGTCTTTTGCTACTAATTGTCATAAACTGTTTAGGATAATTAAGAAATGCAAACTAATAGTCATGCAAGCCTGTCATTGTATTAGGTACTATGACAGTCTATTATAATTATTTTCTAAGCTAATCAGAAATAAAGCTGCTAAGAGACAAGCAACATCTGCTTATCCTAATATAAGAGATAGATAGGGCACTTCAAAAACCTCAAGAGATCTGCAGAATATGGCATTCAAAGATGTTTTCATTACTTTAGATTCTTTTTATATCGAGACATGTCAACTCCTGACAGCACCCCCTATTCTACTCCAAGTAGAAGATGAGCATTGAAGAATCTCCAATGGGAGATGACTGAATTAGTCACAAGGCTATCTCTTGGCCGGAAAAACCACTTGCTCCAACTATAGACAGAATGCTGTCCAAAAAGGACACAACTTGGAAGCAGGTAAGTCGACAGCGTAGCTCTGCCAAGACAGGGTAGGTAAGTCCTTCATAACCCCTGCTCTACAATCAATATCTGTAAGAGAAATGGGGCCAAAGAACTGAAGATTGATGCTATAATGTATGGAGAGAAAATGGGAACTGTCCAGGCAGCCACTGGTATGTCATTTCTTAGTTTTGGAAGCTGTAGGCCCTGCACTTCCTATATAATCAGATATATTTATCCCTCTCAGGTCTCTGAGTTAGTTGAAGAATAGATAGCTAGAGTCTCATACTTAAATTTTGAGTTGTTTAGGAATCAAGAGAGTGTTAAGGATCTAAGAAGATATTCTTAAAATTGTGTTGCAAGTTAGTATGAAAGTTGAGTTAGATATAGAACTTTAAACTCATGGAGATGGTTAGATAGTAGAATGTTAAAGTCAGGTGCCAAATACATATGGACTGGACATTGGGAATGTACGCTAAGCCATATAACCCTCATAACTGTGGCCTAATTACCTCTGTTGTTTTGTATTGTATTTATTATTATAAGAAAAAGAGCCATGTGTTGGACTGAAAGGGGGAGCTGTTGGGGGAAATAAGATATATATTAAACTAAAAAAAAGGGGGTGGAAGAGGATGGGGAGGTTGAGGGTGGGACTGGAGGGGGGAGTAGGGGGAATTGCGATTGAGATGTAACTTGAGGAAATGAAAAATAAAGTTAAAAAAAAAAGAAAAAAATTTAAAGCTATAGTACTTCTCACACAGCTAATTTTCTATATCCATGTACTGAGTGTACTGTTTTATATGTGAGAAGACCTAGATCACATATTTGGTGGATTTAACTGAATAAACCCTTATGTTGATAAGGATTTATTGCTGCTGGTAAAACCTATAGAAAGACATTAAAATTTTGCATCCCATTATAGGCAAAGTTTATACCTGGTGTCTGCCCTGCATTGGCTGATGTCATGTGTTTTACTGTTTCTTAGATATAATCATTTATCAGTGAATATTTAGGTGATCAGCTTAACCTATCCATTATGTTTTCTGTTAAAATCTAATCTAATGTGCTTTATCAGCATTGATTCTTCTTTGATCTGCTGTTTCTCTAGGAATTGAAAATGGCGGTATTACCCATAATTTGATGGAGAGATTTTGGAGGCTTATTGTTTGTTTTATGATAACTTAAATCTAAAGTGTATAATGAATTATTATTCTCTGCCATTATATTAGTGTTTCCTACAATACTTTGATTCTTAAAATTCAACAATATACCAATGTGAATGATTTAAAGACTGTAGTAAAGCCACTGATTCCCACTTGTTTGATAAGTTTTCATACGACAAAGTGACTGCTGTTTTACTACTGTAACTAGTACACTGTCATTGACCAGTTGTAGTCAGTATCAGGTTGTTACCTGTTTCTTTTACTCATGACCATTACCTCTCTAGGATCTATGTTTAAATGCTTGACTCATTTATGTATTAAACATTTACCTTGCACATTCCTTCAATTATTTTCGTATTCCTTTGAATTTTACAGTTTTCTGTTCATTTCTCTGAATACTTACCTACAATTCGTATGCTAAGTTTCATATAAAATGACATTTCTAAAATTGTCATGCTACCAAAAGCAATCTACCTATTCAGCACATTCCCCATTAAAATTCCAACATTGTTCTTTACAAACTGTGAAAAGACAATTCTCAACTTTATATGGAAAAACAAAAAACCCAGGATAGCTTAAAAAATTCTGAACAATAAAAAGAATGCTATATGTCCCACCATTTAAATTTTCAAGTCATACTACAAAGCTATGATATATGCTCTATGGTATTGTCATAAAAACAGATACATTGATGAATGAAATCAAACTAAAGGAGCAGACATAAATCCACACACATATAGACACCTGATTTTTTAAATAAAGAAGCCAGAAATACTCACTGGGAAAAAGCACAAAATTCCACAAATGTTGCAGAACAAACTGAATGGCTGCAAGTAGAATGATTCATAAAATAGATTCATATTGATCACCATGCACAAACCTCAAATCCAAGAGGATTAAAAAACTCAAGTAAAATCAGATATAGTGAACCTGATAGAAGAGAATGTGAGGAATAACTTTGAACTCTTTGGCACAGGAGACAACTTTCTGAACTGAACATCTATAACACAGGCTTTAAGATCAAAATTAATAAATGGGTTGTCATAAAACTGAAAACCATCTGTAACACAAACTATACCATCTTCTGAGACCCTTCAGAGTGGCAATTTTTATTTTACCACACCATATCTGATATAGGACTGATGTCCAAAATATATAAAGAACTCAAAAAACTAGATATTAAAAAACAAAATAATCTAATAAAAAATTGGAAACAGATACAAACAGCTAATTTTCAACATAGGAATCTCAAATGGCTGAGAAACATTTAAAGAAATTCTCTGTGTCCTTAACAATGAGAGAAATGCAAATCAATATACCTTTAGATTATCTTTCTCCTGTCAGTTTGATTAAGACCAATAACATAAGTGACAGCGCATGCTGGTGAGGATATGGAGCAAGGGGAACATTCCTCCATTGTTTGTGGGAATACAAAATTGTACAGCCTCCGTGGAAATCAATATGGTTGCTTCTCAGAAATTTGGGGATTCCTAAAAGTATAGCTATACCATTCTTGGGCATATAGCAAAAGGATGCTTCATCCTACTGCAAGGACACTTGGTCAAGAATGCTGATTGTGTCTTTATGAATAATTACCAGAAACTAGAAGCAACCTAAATGCCTCTCAACAGATGAATGGATAAAGAGGAGGGCTTTGGAGAGATGCAGGGATCTCTGTGGAGGGGAAAGTAGAATAGATTTCATGAGCAGACTGGAGGTGGTTGTAGATGGAGTAAGATTATCAGGAAGGGGAAGATGAGGTAGAGGGAGAAAGAGCAGGGAACGTCTTCTGTAAATAGGGGAGAATTTGGAGGGTAGGGTAGAAGCCTCATGAAATGAAAACTTCCTGGAATCTATGAAGGTGATCCTAATGAGGACTACTACTAACGAAAGCTACAGAGTGGAGTCTGAACTGGCCATCTTTTGTAGCCAGGCATGCTTGCCTCACAATAAGAATTTCTTCTATCTTTAATCAAGTATAACAATGAAAAAGACAATAGGCTTATATTTTAAGGAATTTGTAGTGTAGTGGAGTTCAGTTTGAACTTAATGTAATTCACAGGAGCAACAAAAATGAGACATTGATATTGATAAAAAGGAAAATTTATGACAGAGAAACCATAAAGAAAAACATGCTTACCTTCTATCCCACACTGCATACATGATGTTCTCCAGGTAGAAAAGAATAGGCTTGGAGTGAACTTTCAATATCATAAGGAGTGGATTATAGATCAAGAACTGTACATGTGGAAAGGGAACCATTGTCTTCACAAGGTCGTTAGGTATATGCTTCCAGAGCTCTCACAAGCTCAACCCTAAAGGCAAGCAAGGGGCAGTGCACCTGCACTGAGAGCAAACAGCTTTCATGTATTATTTCCTGAACTGATAGACATATTATTACTAAGTGCTGTATCAAGTTGGGAATGTTTCTAGTCATCAATAGAGTTTGTTTTAAACCTTGGCCAACCCTTCCTTAGCCAACCTGGTAGTTCTTCCATTCCTTAAGGTCACCATCTTGATGCAAACTTTGGACACCAAATAAGCATATCACACAATAGCCCAGAACTCTTAGATTTCAGTGATCTACACATCTCAGCCTCATGACCAGCTCAGCCAACAAGTATGTACCACTGCTCTTCACAATGTTGCAGCAAATATCTGTGTGTAAAAGAAATTATAGCATTGTGTAATATGTGGAATGAAAGGAAATGAAGGTTGGTGTTCAGACTGTATAGCGAGTCAAACAATATGGCTAGCATTCTAAATTAACCCTTATTTTAAAGCGTAATCATTACAAAGCAAGTCTTTGGATGTATGGCAATTTTCTTTTTTAGTCAAGAGTAACAATCACTTTCATTCTTAAATAGATGGTTCTTAGTACTTTGAGGTATCTGTCATTTTTTATAATTGCACCATTATATATAGTTCTCAAATCTAGGACATATGGCTGAGATGGCTTCTTTACATATCAGAGACCATGACCTCAGGTTCTTCCAGCATCTCTCAGTCCCTACCTGCTACAGAATAAGGCTGACCTACCATCTTCCTATCCCAAACTTCTCCAGCCTTGTTTTCCCAGCTCCTCTTCCTTATATAATCCAGCCATTTTGGTTACTCGGTCCTTTTGTCTACCCTTTACCCTCCTGGCCTTTTGGCCTCATGGCTCTCCCCTCTTTCTTCTCCACTTATATCTCCTCACAAAGCCTGGCTCAAGATCATGTTCACTCTTGACTATCTCAGATGCCTCTGGCTCTGACTATATTCTCCCTCATATCTACAATAAATCATCTTCACCATACCTGAGATTAGTCTTGCTCTCTGTTTTTACTAGCTTTTTCATTTATATAAAAGGCAATATTTATTAATCCATGACACTAGGAAATGAACTTTTGGCTAGAATTTTATATTTATTCTGAGGTTTATTCCTTTGAAATAAAGGATGCTATCAACACACACAAATTCTGACAAATTCTGGTGAGGACATAGGGACAAATTAAGCTTTCTCTACTGCTAGTAATATAAATTGGTACAGAACCTACAGAGTTTAATTTTAAAAATCTGTCAATATAAGTATTATTTGACCTAACTATACCACATCTGTGAATATAAAAAGCACATTTAACCTTACCATAGAGATTCACATACATCCACAATTGTAACTGCACTGTTCATGATGAATATAAATGGCACCAACTCTTGAATGTTGACCAACAGAGAAATGGATTAATAAAACACTGTGCATAAACATAGTGAAATTTTATGCACCTTTAAACAACAATTAAACAATGACATACTCACCAGAGTGTAAAAGCACTTGAAATCATTCTAATTAAAAATAAGCCAGACTCAGAAAGATAAATCCTACTTGTTTATTCTCACACAAAGCACGTATATATTTTTTACTTGTTTGCATGTGCATTGTAGGGGGGGGGGATTAGTTCTTTAAACATAAATGATGCTGTAAGAGGGAAGAAAAAGACCTAGTGGGATGGAGGGGAGGAGTATAAATGTAGTAAGACTCACATCACTTAAACACAAAGAGGAGGCTACTGACAAAAGAGAGGGAACCAAAAGAAAGGGGTCGAGAGAGGAGAAGCACAAATAAAACAATGTGAGTAACAAAATACCCCAATGGAGCACAGTTTTTTGTGTGTGGATTTTGGAAGTAGTTTTGATGTTTGCTTTGCTGAGAGAGCTCACTCTCCTGAGTGGCAGCTTTTCTCTGCTTTGGGGAAAAAATGGAGAAAAGTGCTATTTTCATGAGCATCCTTCTGCTCTCCTGGGACTTAAATGACTTGACATTTTAAAGAGCTTAAAATGGTTCTCCTTGCAGTCTGAGGGGGAAAGTCTTCCTTCAAGTTCAAAGGGAAACTGTTTGCCTCTGGCATGTGCGCATGTGTGATTTAAGTGACTGGGAGTTTGATATATTCATCTTCATGTACTTGTGAGGCTAATGTGGTAAGGCTGAATTTCAACTCCTATAAGAAGTGCCAAAAGAAAAGTTTCCAGTGAATAATATAAAAACTTCATGACAAAATTTAAATCTTTTAGGTAAATACAACCCTATTTGCCAATATACTGCATTATTCTTTAGTTTTCTAAGGATGCATATAGAATATGTTTTAGACATGTTCTTTGCAGAACAATGCCAAATTAAGAACATATTACTTTCCTTTTTAGAATAAAGAATAAAATTTAACAATTTATATATGAAACTAAAGTACAATTTTAGTTTGTAAATATATAAATAAATGTATATGATGTGATTTTTCTGAGATGTTGAACTTGTGGCTTTAAATTTATTGCTTATGTCAAAATTTTGAGAAAACTATTTATGTTTTCTTTCACAATTGATGTAGTCGATTAAAAATAAAATGTATCATCTAGATATTTTGAACTACTGAGAAAATCCAAGACTTAGTATTACAATTCTCAATAACAAATAAATGATGATGATCGATTACATGAAAAAAATTAAGAAATTCATGGTTGTATTTTATAAGCCAGTATACATGTCCCTTGTAATTTAGAATATTTTATATTAAGGGCTATTAGAATAGGAATCCAGAATATTTACAATAACATAATGAAAAATAAAGCAATTCAAAGTCATCCCTAAAGTTCATTTATTTTTGGCACTTCATTTGTATGTAAGTGATTTAGAAAAGTGATTAGAAGTACCTTGTAAATACGAATTCACAAAGAAAGTCTTTTTAATTATATGCATAAATGTAGGAAGACATTCATGTAGCCTGGTTTCCTGTAAAATCCTGGTATGATTATACGCCAAAGACAACTATGTTCAAAGCAAACTCAATAACAGACACACTTGGACTTTAAAACATCATTGGTGTGATGTAAGGATTTGGGTGAAGCTTATGAACCCATAGAGGAGGGCTGGAAAATTCTCGTGCATGTACTTAAGGCTTGAAGGTAGTTATTCTGAGAGTAGATGTGAAGAGATACTTTATCTATAAAAAGTTATACTAGGTAGAAGAAACAACACTTATTGATAAAAGCATTGTTACCACCTTTTTGGAGAAGATACTGCAATAAGAAGAATGGAAAATAGCACCCTACACTGTAAAATGAATGTTTTCTGAGTCTGCATTTCTATCATTGCCATTGTCTGTCAGCAAATATTTTTAAAATCTAAAAGACCACATAGCTGAAAGAAGCCTTAGTACTAAGAATAAACAGTATCACAAAAATAAAGCCAGGCAATTCAACATAAAAGAAAAACCATAACAGTTACTTCATCATAAACCAACTCCAAAGACAAAACTTTTAATTTCCTACATTTTAGACATCTGTGTTATCAAATGTCCTTTCTACTGGATGAGACTCCAGAAGACTGAGATACTACAACATTTACGGTGAAAAATAGTGGAAATAATTTTATAGATAATGATATAGATAGCTCATAGACGAAGGAGTGACAATTTTGTTATTAAAATATATCAGAAAAGGAAAAGATGAACTACCACCCCCTACTTAAGAGCTAAAATGCTCAATAAGAAGATATTATATTATATGCAAATAAAAAATGAGACCCATGTTTAAGAAAATAAAGTCATACACCATCTCCTGGGTTCCATTATTTGGTCCAGAACTTTTCTTACTCTCCTGCAGGAGTGCTGGCACCAGGAACAACAGGTAAGACCCAACCCCAACCATTATGCCTGTCAACTCCCCTTAAAAAACAACCAGCAGTCATAAAATCCACTCCATCCTGTGGGTTCCATTTGCTGGCCCACAAATCTGCTTGCTTTCATAGAGGCCACACAGCAACCAGGGACCCTAGGCCACACTGGTACTAGGGAACCCAGAGGTAACCACAGCACCCAAAAACCCACAGGCCACCTAGGCCACAAAAAACCAACAGAGACACCCAACTGAAACTGAAGACTTGCTGTTCACCAGAACCCCAGGCCACTCAGGCCTGAAGACCAAGAGGAAACAGAAAACAAGGGGAAAATTTTAAAAAACACAGATAAACTCAGAAATCAACAAGTAAACCCATAATAACCACAAAACACAGACAACTAGAGGCCAGTGTAAGAACATAATTAATAACAGCCAGGGCAATGAGACATCATCAGAACCTAACTATCCTATGACACTAAGCCCTGGATATTCCAACACAGTTGAAGCACAAGAAAATTACCTTAAATGCAATTCTATAAGGACTATAAAGGCCTTTAAAAAGAAAAAGAAAAAACAAAACAAAAACAACAAAACCCTTAAAGAAATGCAGGCAAATTCAGTCAAGCAGGTGAAGGAAATAATTAAAACTTTTGAAGAACTGAAAATGGAAATAGAATGAATAAAGAATGTACAAACTGAGGGAATTCTGGAGATGGATAATCTAGGTAAAAGGGCAGGAATTATAGATGCTATCATCACCAGTAGAATACAAGAGATGGAAAAGAGAATCTCAGATATAAAAGCTATACTGGAAAAAATCAATACATCTGTCAAAGAAAATGTTAAACCTAAAAGTTTCGTGACACAAAACACCTAGGATATCTAGCACACTATGAAGACTAAACCGAAGAATGATAGGAATAAAAGAAGATTCCCAGCTCAAATATCCAGCAAATATTTATTTACTTAACATAAGCCAAGAGTCAGTCACCTAGGAAAGAGGGTACCTCAACTGAAGAATTGTCTCCATCAGACATTTTCTTAGTTGTTAATTGATGCTTAAGGTGGGCAGGTCCATCTCTAGGGAGGTGGCCTTGAGCTGTATAAGAAAATTAGCTGAGCAAGCCACAGAGAGCAAGCCAGTAAGTATCAACTCTTCACAGTTTCTTCCCCTGCTTTCAAGCTCCTCCCTTGAATTCCTACCATGGCTTCTTGAAACCGAGCTTTTAAATTATTATTTATTTAACTCTTATTTATT